>CAUG01000192.1:20654-44290 GCA_000442785.1 Papiliotrema flavescens NRRL Y-50378
AGTAGCGGGACTGCCGGTCCCGCGATAGATGCCGGACGGGGCAAGAGCGACTACAGGACTGAGCCGTACACAACGTACCTGTTACCAGGGGAGGAGATGGTCTACGATCGAATTGGTCGCAAGACGTTCTTGGGCGCCGCCGCGGGCAAATCGATGTTGCGGAGGGTGAGTCGATCGGCTCACGAAGGACGAGGCTGACCGCAGCTTCGTGAACTGACCGACACGGCCGGGACCAGCCTGGGCGTCAGCGGGGACTCGGACCTCTTGACCGTTCCTGAAGACGCCGCTTTCACTGGCGTTTTCCCAGACACGCGGAAGACCTTCCCATTCACGACGATCTGGTCGCATGAGAATTTCTCTGGTGAAATCATCGGTCTGCTCCCCAACAAAGACCAGTCTGAAGTGTGAGTGGTGCTGCTGCGTCGTAAGTGCGGCTGATGCCAGGCTCCTTGGATCGTGGCGGGAAGAGGTCTGCGCTTTCTTCCTGGCTTGGCATGTGTAAGTGAACGACTGCTCGCTGAGCTCGTCTGATGTCAGGCCAACCCTTGAGTCAGATTTCCGGCGATTCTTCGCCATGTCTACCGCGGAGAGAATGAACGTTCCTCTGTCTTCGCTCTCCCTCTTCCTCATGATTTGCTCCCTCGGTGAGCATGGTCTTGTGTTCTTGCGCTGAGCTAAATCCAGGCTGCGTAGTGCGAGCCTCACGAGCGGAGATATTTGGCAGCCCCGACAGCATGGGCGATGGAAAACTCTCGCCTCGAGACCCTAAGGACCTCACCAGCAGTCGCCTGCAGAGCGAATTGTACCGTAAGCAGGAATCATTCCCGTCTTCGGCGCCATACTAAAGTCAGTCTCTGGAGCATATCAGGCGCTGCGTTTGTGCTCGTTCATGTCCAACCCGAGCATACACACCATACAGGCCCAGGTTAGTGTGTGGGATCGTCCGCGCGATGGCTGCTAAGCTCAGATTATGATCAACATCTATCTGCTCAACTCCGAACGGGCCGCCGATGCTTGGTCGCAAACGGGGTCGTTGGTCCGGCAGTGCATCGCTATGGGTCTACACGTCGATCCAGTTTCGCTCGATCCGAAGGTCTCCATCCGCGATGCCGAGGTCCGACGCCGAATCTGGTGGACGGTCGCGGGACTCGACGCCCTGCTCTGCCTTTCGTTCGGTCGGCCTAGCGTCATCAACTTTTACAAGACAAACTTGCCGCAGGACCGCGAAGACGAGACGCTCTCGGATGCGGCCGGCACCGCCAACATGACGCTGCCGCCCTCGAATGTGCTCAACAACGAGACGACTGAGATGACATACCACACGGCGTATTTCCAGCTCGCCATCCCCTCGTATGAGCTTCTCGACCGGCTATTCCACGTGGATCGCAAGTATTCTCGCTCAGCTATCTACGGATGGTTTAGACCGGCGCCTGAGGCCTACGCCCCGAAGAATGTAGAAGACGACGAAGGACACACGTACGAAGGTGCACTTCGCCTGGCAAGGGACATCACAACCTGGTACTCCCACCTGCCGAGAGGAATGCGTTTCGACGTGGAGGAGGACACGGAGGAGATGATGAAGAATCATTCGGTGCGGAGGATCAACCAGATCCTCGCGTTATGCGTGAAGACGTTCATGATTGTGTACGTTCTGGCCTCGGGCAGGTTGCAACTCGCTGACGTCAGAATGGTTCTGCACCGGCCTTATCTGCGCGCGGACCCATTGGCGTACCCCGAGTCTGCCGACATGTGTTTCAAAGCAGCGCACATGCTGCTCCGGGCGTACACGGTTGGATCGAGAGCGAAAGCCACAATCTTCTGGTCGTGGTGGACCATGTCGTACCGTGCTTTCCACGCCGGAGCTGTGTGCGCGTTCCTTGCGATCCGGCAGCCCCACACCGAGCGTGCCAAACAGTGTCTGGTGAGTCGTTGTGCGAGATCCTCCTGACGTGCCACGCGAGACGGCAGCGATGCAAGTCGCTGACTTCTAGGACGCGGTGAAGGGCGCAATCGATGTCCTTGCGCTTCGCAGCGTTACTTGGAACTCTGCACATCCTGTTCAAGGCGACCTCTGCAGCGGCCTCGTCAAGTTGCACAAACTTGCTAGGTTCGTTACTGCCTCGGCCACTTCAGCGTCCGAACGCTGACGATAGTACGGCAATTGCCCAGCAAAAGCCAGCCTCGCGGCCTACGTCGAGCAGCGGCGGCGGCGGAGGGCACGACCGCAACAGGCTGTCGGCGCACTGGGCGCCGAACCACCCGGGACATCCGTCCCATATCCAAATCCCCCCCGTCTCTGGATTCCCGCTGGACTTTACCTATCACCCGGGGACACCCCTGTCCCAGATCCGCGGGTTCCCCGATGTACGTTCCCCGGCGCCGCTGTCGAATCCGTTGGGGGAGAGCGCGCGGCAGCCTTCGCCATTACTCGTGCCTCAGCCATTCCAACCGCCTGATGCCTTGTCTCTGATGGGTGGAGATGGATTCAGTGGGCCAGAAAGTCTTGCGCTGCCTCAGGTGAGGATGACTGTCGAGACCAAAAGCGGAAACTGATGCCAGTTCTGGGCGAACATGTTTGGAATCAAAATGGAGGAGAATCAGGGGCCTATAGCCATGCCCACGGGACCGTGAGCGGACTATGAGGGAGATGAGAAGAACTGCGATGTGGACGTGAACCGGAGGCAGAGCAAGACCTGCGAGTCGCGAGTCATGATATGCCGTCTACGATAGTCATGCACGAATGGAAGGACGCAGCTACCAGAGGGCCGGTTTTGTCTGCTCATTGCCGCGGTCAAAGCCGGCTTCAAAGTTGACATCATCTTATGTCTATCCGCTCCATACCGTATTTGACCCGCTTACATCAATCCTCTCGAAGATCTGTTCTGATCCGAACCACAAAAAGTGTGCAGTCGCGTGCATATACGGTCCATCGATCGTATTGCACTACCACTCAGAACCGATCCGTGTGCGGCCTCGCTTTGGCGCCGATCATTGGTATCCGCCCTACCTCAGTTCGGAGCCTGCCGAAGAGGACCTTCAATACCGGGAGGAATATGTCGAGTGAAGTTCCTGGGTCGTCGTCGGCGGGCAAGAGGCATCTTGAGTACGATGACGGACCGATGATCTGGGTGAGTGGTGATCATCTGTTGCTGCCGGTCGCATTCCCGGTCTCGGGCCATCGCCCAAATCGACCACGGGATTTTGCCATACTGGGACGCAACTCAGCTCAGTGACGAGAAGATGACGGGATGCAGCTATGGTCCGACGACTGACAGTCAGGTCGACTGCGAGATGACGGGCCTGAACCCGGACACCGACCGCATCATTGAGATCGCGGTGATCATCACGAACGGCAGGCTGGAGCCCGTCGACGAGGGGATAGAATACGTGATACAGACGCCCAAGGAGGTCCTTGACGGGTGAGCACCTGCTCAAGCTTTGTCTGAAATGACGTGCAGCTGATGGGCAGCATGAACGAGTGGTGTGTTAATCAGCATGGGAAGTCGGGATTGACCGCGGCTTGTATCGCTTCGGAGCACACGTACGAGGAGGTGACGAGGAGGGTGCTGGAGTACATACAGCGCTGGGTGCCGGAGAAGGGGGCGAGCCTGCTGGCGGGAAGCAGTGTCCATGCGGATATGAGGTGTGTGCAGGCGTGCGGGCGTGCCGCTGTCGCATAGAGCTCACACCTAGGTTCTTGCTCAAGGGGATGCCGGAAGTGATGCAACATCTCTCTTATCGCATCGTCGGTGGGTACCCGCCCATCTCCTCCGTCCAGCTAGTGACTCACCCTCAGACGTTTCCTCGGTCAAGGTCGGTGCCTCTGCATCCGTCGCAGAACTCCCCAGTCTGATGTATAGGAGATCTGCAAGAGATGGTACCCCTCCGTCAGGCAGAAGGAGCAGGAAACGCGGACGACCGAGTCGAGTCATCGGTGAGTATACTGAACGAGCATCGTTCACATAGAACTGCGGAGGAACGGCTATGCTGAGACCAAGGGCCCTGGACGATATTCGAGCGAGCATCCGCGAGCTCAAGTTCTACCAAGATACTATCTTCAAGCCCGTCGAGCCCGTCCGGAACAAGGCTTCTTTTGATAGCGTCCAGCCCCACAAGACGGCCTTGTGATTCCACTGGACAAACATATACTTCCCATCTCCATTACTACACTCCATGACAACTACTAGCTTGTATGTGTATTGCATCCCGATGCCGACGACCTACACAAACGATTTGTACATCACGTACGCGTCGACGTATTCCTCCGTGCCGTCTGGGCCCGTCTTCAGTCTTCCGCCATTCGGTATCGTCCCGACTTTCTGGAACCCGTTCTTCTCCCATACTTTCAGACTGAAGTTGTCTGAGGTCAGCACGTGATGGCAATGACTCCAAGTCGGCGACGGCTCACTAGCGTAGACGAGGTTGAAGACGCTGGCTCGGTAGCCGAGCTTCGGGGCGTATATTGAGAAGGCCTGGGCGAGGGCGTGACTAGCCCCCCGACCTCGCGTGGCGTGCGGAACGATAAAGCCGCCGTTGCAGTTCTGTCAGTCAGCGGAATGCGCTCCGAAGGAAGACTTGACTTTGTCAACCCACATGACTGCTTCGTCCCGGGTAGTTTGGTTTGCTAGGGTCAGATGGTGGTAGGCGTTGACGAGCCTTTCGCTCACATGTAGAAACAACCGCCTACAGCCTCTTCCCAGCTCCTGTCTCCTCTGGCTTCTTCAAGCGATGCTGGTGGAGAGCTCAGCTGCTCGGCGTGAAGAATACCAATGACTGTCGTGCTGGCCGTCGTGAAGAAGTAGGATGCGAACGCGTCATAGTCTATCGGCCCTTCTTGCGGGTACGATTTACCCTCTGTCGTCAGCATGAAGGTCTTTATAGAATGCCTAATACTCACCCTCTAGCTCCCTGGCGAATACTTCGTGCAAGTAGCTGATCAAGTCGCGGGGTGCCTCGGCAGCTGAGACAGGGTGAAGTGATATCGAGCCGGCTTTGAGCGGGTAGACAAGCGGTTCGAGTTCGGCGACGGGCTTAGGAGCAGCGAGAGCGCCGTAGGCTGACATTCTGGGGAGGTGATGTGAAGGAGCCTCTTCGAGATCCCCACAAGCTTTTATAAGGCAGAAGGATGATCTATGACGGTACAGCCTTGCTTAACGGGGAGATGGGTTCGTGGGACGCGTAGATCAACTTGGCCGCGGGCCCTGTTCGCCCGAGGTCCGCCGGTCCGGCGAACGCGTCTCGCAGCTCTCTCTCTTCATCTTACATTGTTCTTCGTCTTTCCATCCCCATGACTTGGGCGGTTGTCGAGAAGGCTGACTTCCGAGGCAGTTCGTCATGGAGCAAAGGATGCATCACAGGTGGAACGGACCTGCGCCGCGGTAGCATAGACGACCGCAATCAGGTGCGTGGTCGAGTGCTCGCCCGTCTCAAGTATGCCCTTTGGCTGACCCCAGGCAGTCCCCACGCTGATGCCCCTACTGGACCGAAGACGAGACCAAACACAGATGACCAGCGCGAAGTGGCGAGGCCTGGGTCGCCTTATCCGCCTCAACAAGTTCCCCTTCCTTTGGGCCCGAGCGTAAACTCCGAAAGTGTGCGGGCGTCGGTCTAGGCTAGTGCCGCCGCGTGCGGGCGGGACTCGATCAGTCAACATGCCGCACACACAGTCGCCTCGACGACCACAGGGACGTTCGCAGTCCCGAACACGCCCAGATCCCCGCCAAAGGCATGGGAAAGAAGCCGCACAGCTTCTATCACACGAAACACGAAACACGCTCCGATGTGGGGCCGAGCTTGGGGTGCTTTCGGTGTTTTTCGTCCAGTTCACACACGGCAAATGAACAGTGTCACGCACACGCCCGACTTCGGACATGTTGCGCCCTGCGCCCGACATGTGTGGTCGGTCGCCGGTCGTCAAGGGCCCAGCGGGGGCGTTGAAGCCGAAGCGTATATGAAGTGGGCCGAGGCGTGGACTCCACGCCTCATGGAGTCGCGATAGCAAGAGACAGACATGTCGAACCAGTACACCTACCCATCGTCCAGCATCAGCTGTCTCGCTTGGTGGGTGGCACAGCCGTGCGACGTGACACGAGGTGGAGCTGAAAGACAGCCGTACACGAAAGGTTCGGTGCTCGCACGGCCGACCCAAGTGCGCAAATTGCCTGCGGCGAGGAGACACATGCAGTTACGATGCGGTCGTAAGGCGACGAGGGCCGGACAGGAGGCCTGGAGGTGAGTACGATTGTCTGGGTCTTTACTCACGGGCAGGGCGACTCATCGGGCGGGGTCCCATTATCGAGGACCTCCTCATCCAACCTTCTACCCCTTCCGCCCCTCCTGAGGATCCGCCCAGTCCGCTCGACATTGATGACCAACCTCGAGCTGGACCCTCACGGATCCCCCTCTCCCCCGGTATCGTCGGTCAAGGAGATGCAGGTCACGCCGCCCCACCATCCTGCTCTGCCTCCATTCCACCCCGACAAAAGGCGAGCCGGGACAACATTGTCGCCGCACCGAACCTCCTCACCGGCCTCCGCTCCCGGCCGGTGTCTCCCATTTTTCATCCACCGTCCGACCTCTCCCTACGCGGAATGGTGCCATTAGAGCACCCGCTGGATGTCTACGGCTATCCACACTGCTTCGCCGGCACTGCGATGCAGATGAGGATGCCGGTCCGAAGGCCGCATTCACACGGCGCGTCGGGCGCGAGCTCACAAATATCCTCGACGCGCGATCACCCTCACCACCCATCCGATCGCGATTCACAGCGATCGCCGGCACCCGAGAGAAACGAGAATCCGAGGCTTCGAAAGCCTCCAGACCGGATTGGGGGGCCGTGTCGCGAGAGTTAGCTCTGTATACAGCGGGTGATTGGAATTATAATAACATCCGTGCGCACTCTGCTTGGCGATGAGTTCCCATTTGCTTGGTCCCATTCTCGGGAGCTTTTACCGTGCATGCAGTCCACAGCAGCTTATCTCGAAAGACCCGGTAGAGACCGTCAAATGACCGCCGCATGCCGAGTTGGGCCTCGCCCATCCAGATGGCCGTGCGAAGATGTGAACTGATCACAGAAAGGAGTCGGAAGAGATCCTTTGCCTTACTTAGCGCGTTGTCATCGTCCGTTATCCTCCATAGATGGTGCGCTACACGACTTGGTAGCACTTGGCGGCCTTTGATGGCTCTCGTCGACGTTGTCAGCCACCGAGGACCGAGATTGAAAAGACGGCATGCCCTGGCACAATTGGCCCGAGCGACTCCACGAATGGTCGGTCCAGCGGATCATGGTGGACCAGGTGTACCCACGTTCGCCCGGCAAGCTAGAGGAGAAGAGAGATCTGGTTGATCTAGTGGAGCACTGCGTCCCAAGTCTACAGGATGGGTTTCGCCCCGCATGGTGGGCCAGGAGGTGAGAGATGTGCCCCAACGTCGAGCGTGAGAATCTGACCCTCAGCGGTCATGCCCAAACTTTTTTTCTGGCCATAGAGAGATCGTTCTCCCAGCCTCAAATGACATACGAGCGGTTCGTTCCTCTCTAGCAAGCGGTCGAGAGCTGAACACGCAGTCATCTCCTCGAGCTGAGCGACGGGGGCACCTTGTGAGACTTCGCCAGGCGAGGGAGGACAATCACGGTGAAGCTGACAGCAGCGGACTCGACTTCATTCCCCCACTGACAACCGAGTTGCCTGAGTCGACGCCTTTGGTCGTTGTGTGTTATGGGACTGCTGGCTCGACGTCTGAAAGCTATGTCCAGCAGCTGGCTGCCGCAGTCTGCAGACCTCACGCCGAAGGTGGTCTAAGTGGCAGAGTAGCAATTGTCAATGTGGGTCTCGCCATGCTTCCGCCTGTGAGTCGCTAAGGACAGTTTCGAGGCTGCGCCTCGGTTTCTCTGACCTCGCCCCACCTCTATTCGTTCGGGACCACGCATGACGTCGAGGCAGCCGTGCTGTACCTCGCGTACTGTTTTCCGAAGACTCCCTTACATGGCGTAGGGTTTTCGGTCGGTGGGTCGATCATGGCGCGCTACTTGGGGGAACAGGGAGATCAGTGCCTGCTTCGATCGGCTTGCCTCATCAGCGCCCCATTGCGTCTCAAAGAGCTGCACCGTCAGTGAGCGTATAGTTTCCCCTCAGAGCAATTCTGACAAACCAGCCTTTTGTCAAAGAGCCTATGGTCGCAATTCTACTCTTACAGCTTGGCGCGCAAAATTCTGCGCTCCCTGCAGCAGCATTTCAACGACGAAAGCATCTTGTTCCGCGCCCAGTCGCCCATTGCCAAGCAGCTCGCCAAATTGCACATCATGGGCAGGTGGTGTAATGTCACAGTCCGCCTCCAAGACGTGCTCACGATTTTGCCCGCTCAAGTCGGAGGCAGCACCAGCGACTTCCCCTTCCCTGCATTGCAGCCGTTCTTGGACTGGGCATGCCCGGAAAGGTGGCTGAAGCTTATCAGAAGGCCCACGCTTGCGTTGTCCGCGATGGACGACCCCATAGTCCCGAGCCGTGAGTTGAGCCTGCAATGAGAGGCGAGGAGTGGCACTGAGGTCAGGTAGCCTCCCTGAAGAAACGATAAAGGAGTCTTCCCATGTCGTCCTTGCGAAAGTGCCAGGAGGAGGACCTATGGGGTTCTTTGACGGACCCTGGTCGGGACGAGGGAAGAGGGAGAGGTGGATGTTCAAGCCTATAGTGGAGTTCCTCCGAGCCATGGTACCGAACGAACTCGGCTCGCTCGGACCGGAGGTAAAGCCGCTGCTGGTCGAGAAGGAAGAAGGAGGCTGGTTCCGGTGCGGGATGGTGACCTGGCGTCCTAGCATCGTGTGCCAAGATAGCGAGTGATACGTGCATATGCATATCGATGATCCTCCCTTAGAGGTCTGTAATGATTGCCGAAGGGACGACTGGAGTTCCGACAATCAGCTGCGGTCGACCACAGTCGTGTCCGACAAGCGAGACTCGGAGCGCGACATTTGACTACTTTTCCAATTGCGAGTCCTCTTCGATTCGTCCGTGGCTTTTGAAGCGCTCGACAGACTGTCGGGAGATTGAACGGCGAGGGCGGAGTGGAAGGAGATGATCGAGCTCCGATACCTGTCCGATGAATCTTGAGTGCGAGATGTGCCTTTCACTCGCTGCTCACCCTGCCTGCTCCCTGTAGTACTCCTCCAGCATGATTCTCTTGGCCGCCTGAGACCGTCGGTCCATCAAAACCAGCAGGGAGACAACCACGACCATGACTGACGTCAACGACACACCAAGCGTGCGGTGTCACTGCGCAAGACAGTGCTCACGAAATGCCAAGCCAAGCGAGACCAGAGCATACACCCATTTTGGGACTCGCACGGCCGTTTCTGGCGGTATAGCACAGCGACCAGCGGGGCTGCAGTTGAACTGCCGTCAGCATTGCCGGACTCACGAGTCTCTGACTCGCCGTTTGGCACTCCCTGTCCGCCTCGCATAGCGTGTCGAGCGGCTTCAATGCTACGCATGTGTTGCTTGTCAAGTCCTGGGATCAGATCACGCCGCTGAAAGTAGCCTCTAGACAGTCACGTACACAGTATGCAAGGTCGGCGATGCAATTGTCTCTCGTCACGGTGTTGGTGAAGGACATGCCCGACACATCGTAGCCAATGTACGACTGCCGTCAGTTCAGTCGCCTACGGTCTACTCACTGTGCTCTCGCTGATGCAGGCACCTCCGACCGACACGTTAGCCCACATACAAATTCCCGACAAGCAAGTCGCGCCGGTATATGTGTCATGCCATGGATCGTTCAGATCGGGAGGAACGAAGCCCGGCGGCGGTGCGCACTCATCTACCGATCAGGATCGCACGCAAGTCGTCCAGCCTCCACTTACCATCCCTGTTCAGCTGGCATCTGCCTCCGGCCTCGACTAGAGGGAGACAGGCAGACGCATCGTCCGGGCAGAATGCGTCCGATGGGCAAAGCGGCGGAACACTCTGGTTCGACTTGAGCAGCGAGGTGAGGACGAACTCATCCCGCCGGCACCCTCGCGGTTTGCATATGCCTTCGACCGAGCAGTCTGCCGTCAGCATTCACACTGATGGGAGTTGCTCCTAGATTTACAGCCATATGAATCGCAATCCGTGATGAACTCCTTGGTGTTCGCGTCGAGGTGGTTGTTGGCTATCGAACAGGCCGAGCCTATCGCCTCGCGAGCTTGCACTCCATGCAGTAGGAGCAGCGACAGCGCGAGCTGAGCTAGCATGGTGGAATATCCATGCACGATAATGATCTCTGGCCGCGTCGTTGATGGAGCACAGCCGTTGGCTGTAAGCCGAGCCATCACGGCGGTGTTGGTGGATGTGGCTGATCATGTCTTGCCGCCATTTCAGCAGGAACGGCCGGCGACTGAAGACGAGTATCCGAGCGACGAGAAACGCTAGAACTAATTGGAGGCAAGCGTTAGCCCAGCGACTGTATACGAGCTTGGCACCGCCGGACTCAAGTGCTCTTCTCGGCGGGTCCTCGTCGTGAGATCACTGCACTAAGCGGCACCGAACAAGTGGAGGTCGTTCTCTAAACGCATTGCGGGGTCCCATGTGTCGTCACTACGGACTTGATCCGGGCTTGATCCGGAGTTTTGGGGTCTGGGTAGCCGGAAGCCGAAGAGCTAACTGCGCGGACGGGTGTCGCTCTGTCGTCACAGCTCCCGCCTGACTCAGTCGCGATACTGATGCGCAATCAACAAGAGCATGAAGGTAAGGTGGAGACCGCATGATGATTGACATCCTCGATAGGTCCGGGTAGCCGTACAACCGCTTCCCGCTTCAGGCCCAGGGGTATTATATAAACGCCGCCGTGAGGATCATAGTGTATCAGTCAACACGATGTCCAGATTCAACGTGCTCATCCTCGGCGCAGGGCGCATCAACTTTGGAACGACCGAAGCACACTGGAACCATGTGAGCTGGGCCTTGAGTCAATTGAGCCATAGCTGAGCACGCGCTCATGGCAGTCTTCGCGTCTCGAGAAGTCAGCGCTGTTAAAGACAAGGCGGGAAGCATGAGCTCATGACAGGAAGTTGGGCCCGCGTCTGAATGTCGTTGGGTTGATCGACATCAATACTGCTCATGCGGAGAGCATCCTGTCTGTCAAGCGCGCGGACGACCGTATCAAAGCCGGCTATGAGCACACGAAGGTCTTCAAGACGATCGACGAAGCTGCGGAGGGATTGAAGGGTGCCGATACGCCCCAGTGACTTGTATCCACCTGAATCGGGGCGTGACATGCTGACAGGTCAGCCTCATTATCAACGGCCTCCAAGGCTTCTTCCGCGGGACGACCCTGCCCGGACGCGACTCGGACGTCAAATTCGCCCAGCTCTTCCCGGGCGCCGCGCAGTTCATCGAAAAGCCCATCTCCGCTGGACCGGCAGACGAGCTCGAGAAAGTCAACGGGAAACTAACAAGGGTGGCTAGTGTCGGATACATGCTGCGATACCTCAAGGGTGGGTGTGGAACGAGCGGTCGTACCTGACGCGCAGCCGTGCAGGAGATGAAGAAGATCATCGATGAGAACAAGCTTCGAGTGATGGCTACTACAGCAACCTACTTGATGGCATAGTGAGTATTTGGAAGGACATTGGATACATGGCTGATCCAAGTGAGTATGCTGGAAGCGTTGTGCAGAACGGAAAATTCGCAGGGTACTGGGACATAGACGATGAGCTTGGCCGTGAGTCCTACAGCCTGCTGTATCACTTCGGTCGCTCATGATAGCCGTGGTAGGACAGGGCACCCACATCGTTGATCTCTCGCGATACCTTGCGCCTCCGCAGGTTGAGGGGACTCTGCATGTGCATACTGTCGAGTCGGCAGATCCGGCCGGACACCTGTCCAAGATCACCTTCGACGAGAACGGCCTACTCCCGCCCGAGAAGAGAATCCCGAGGGTGACTCAGGCGATCTGGCAATGGGAAGGCGGAGCTACGGGCTCGTTGCTGCATGGCGTTGCGCTCCACGGTGCGTGAGAGGAGCTGGGCTGTGAGCTGACAAGCAGAGGGAGACTACGACTGCGAGCTGATGGTCCTTGCGGACGGCTGGAAACTACGCCTGGTCGACCCCTACGGCCAGTCGCCCAAGCTGTACGTTCGCCGACCGGGAACAAGCGAGGAGACTCGGACCGTGTTCGCGGACGTAAGCCAAGTTGAACCAAGTAGCGTCACCCGAAACTCATGGCAGGACGATCCGTACTACACCGAGCTGTCCACGATCATCGACGTGGTTGAGGGCAAGCTGGACAAGTCGGCCATCTTGTCGCCATATCACGACGCGATGCAGACATACAACTTTGTGAGTGCATCGGGCAAGTTGTGCACCGGGGGCAACGTCTCTGCCCGTTCGGCCCGAGCTCACGTGGCAGACTTGGCAGATTCGCCTGGCCGGCGAAGAAGCCGCGAGGAAGCGGGGCGCGCGTCCGTGATCGCTGCTACCATGGCACTGCAGTCTTTCGTTGTATCTTGTTCGCGACAGATGCGTTGTAGCCATGCATGCACACGTGCAGGCCTGTTGACGGAGCGGACGTCCATGCATGCTCATGGTACGCTGAGAGTGCATCTCCGCGGCAAGTCCGTCCTGTCCGTGTTGAGGCGCGAGCGGAGATGTGCCGTCGAGGGCCGCATATCCGCCAGTTGCCGGACCATACTCGGACTTGCACCTCCACCATTGACGCCGAATCGTTTCTTCTCCTCGCCCCTCGTCCCGAACCCCGACACAAAGACAAGCCTCTGTGATAGGTCTTGAGCGGGTCGCATTCAGCTGCATACCATCACCTCACATCTGCATCCTCATTTCCATCATGGCTCGTAAGTCAAGAGCAGGAGGGAGCGCATGCGCAGCCTGACGACAGAAAAGCACCTCGTCAATGACCCGTCCACGCTCGTGGTGGACTCGCTCAAGGGTCTCGCGGCGTTGAACCCCACCATTCACTTCGACGAAGCTCAGCGAGTTATCTACAGGGAGAACACGAAGAACAGGGTCGCGCTACTGTCGGGAGGTGGATCAGGCCATGAGCCCGCCCACGCTGGCTTTGTCGTGAGTCGCGCACCGAGCAGAGAGTAGAAGAAGGCCGGGAGAAAGGAACGAAGGGGCGAAAGCTAATTGGCAGGGAGAGGGTCTGCTCGACGCTGCGGTCTGCGGAAACATCTTCGCGTCGCCGAATGTTGCGCAGGTTCGACGGGGGGTTGATCTCGTGACCAAGGACAAGGGGTCGCTCATCGTCGTCATGAACTACACCGGAGACGCGCTGCATTTCGGTCTCGCGGCGGAGCAGTACAGGGCAAAGGGAGGGCCCGGGGATGTGCGAGTGCTGCTGGTGGGTGACGATGTCGCTGTAAGCAGGGAACAGGGAACAATTGTGGGCCGACGGTGAGTACAGCGACCGGACTTATTGACAACCGCTCATGATAGTGGCCTTGCGGGGACGATTCTCGTGTACAAGCTCGCCTCGGCCTTGTCTGACCAGGGGGGCGATCTCGATGCTGTTGAGGATGTCGCCAAGTACGCTGTCAGCCGTCTCGGCACCATCGGTGTCGGTCTCGATCACTGCCATGTACCGGGGACCAAGGCTGGCGAGTCGCACCTCTCCGCCGACCAAGTCGAGTTGGTGAGTGCATCTGGAGGCGGGCGCGTGACACGGCTGATATCAGGGAATGGGTATCCACAACGAGCCAGGAACTTCCAAGCTCTCGCTGCCTAAGGTGGCTGACCTCGTCGGCGACCTCCTCAGCCGCATCACCGACACGACCGACAAGCAGCGATCGTTTGTTCCGTTCCAGAACGATGGCTCAGACGAGGTCGTCTTGCTCGTCAACAACCTCGGCTCGATCTCTGAGCTTGAGCTTGGAGGGATCACCAACGAAGGTCAGTGCGATGCCGAGTGAAGTACCGGAGCTGACTCCAGCCATCAAGTGGCTCGATAACAAGAAGATCAAGACTCGACGTGTGCTTGCTGGCACGTACATGACTTCGCTCAACATGCCCGGTTTCTCCCTCACCCTCCTGCTCCTTCCCCGTTCGGGCGACAAGTACTCGAGCCAACAGATCCTCGAGCTGCTCGACGCCCCTGCCAGCGCACCCGGATGGGCTTGGACTTCGAAGGCAGAGCCAGGGAAAATCGGCGCCAAGACGCAGGAGGCAGTCGCTGCCAAGGGCAAGGAGGTCGATCTCGCTCGTGAGTGCCGCCAAAGACGATGCGCAACGTCCTTGAAGCTAATCTGCAGCCGTCGACGGGCAACAGTTCCTTGACGCCATCACTCGCGCGTGCAATGCGCTCATTGAGGCCGAGCCGGAGCTCACCAAGCAAGACCAGATCGCTGGTGATGGCGATGCCGGTTTGACTCTCGAGGCAGGAGCCAAAGCCGTCCTCAAGGCAATCAAGAGCGGAAAGCTGTCGGGCAAGAACGCCATCGAAGACATTAGCACCATCGGCGAGATTGTCGAGGAGGACATGGGTGGGACTTCAGGTGCTCTGTATTCGATCTTCTTCGCCGGTTTGGGCAAGGGTCTGCGCGATCAAGCCGTCAAGGGCGCCAAGACGACCACTCCCGAAGTGTGGTCTACTGCTGCCGCCGAGGCGCTGAGCATCTTGTACAAGTGTGAGTGAAAGCGATTTCAGCGAGGTTGTGGAGCGTCTGACAGCAGACACGCGAGCACGACCGCCGTCGCGAACCCTGGTCGACCCGCTGGATGCCTTTATTGCGTCGCTGCCGTCCAAGGGCTTGTCTGCCTCGGCCGATGATGCTCAAGCAGCGGCGGACAAGACGAAGGAGCTTGTCGCCAAGGCCGGCCGAGGAGCTTACGTCAACCAGGAAGACCTGAAGAAGCGAGAGGTGCCCGACCCCGGAGCTTGGGGTATCTGGCGAATTGTCGACGGACTGCGAGGCTACACCGCTTAGATGGGTCCGGTGCCTCGAAGCGATGGACATTTGTGTATACGTCACGGTTTCAGCAGGCATGCATTCAAGTCCGCTGTGCTCGTGAATCCAGATGAAAGTTGCACTTTGTTGTATCACTGCCGTGGCCGCTTCGCGATGCTTCCTCTGCAAATGCGGTTCTGGCGGCCGGACAGATAAGAACCTCTGGGCAGGAATCCGAAGCGACATCATGACGCGTAAGGCTCAAATCCCCATTTCGCTGGGTTCCACTCCTCCAGCGATTGGAGGACCTGCTTCGACCCATAGTCCTCTCCGGGGGCCAGAGCCCGCAATTGCGCGTCGGGAATCCAGATGACTGTGGGATCAGTGGAGTTCTGAGCGCTACGCCATTCATAGGGGAGGCGACTTACCGTTCATACCAGCTGCCACTCCCGCATTGACACCCTGGTATAAGCTTCGCGCGCCGAATGCCGTGGGTCTCATCTCACCGGGACGGCATCTTCGAACACCATGCCCTTCGCCCGCTCGGCGCGTTGAGCGTCAGTGCACGACTCGGCAGTGCCGACGTCCCTCCCTGTCGGTCAGCCACTAGCTCGATCGGACCTTGTCGACTTACCCAAGCTGTGCGCAGCGGCGAGGAAGATATCCGGATTGGGCTTGCCACGTCCCGGGCGGACCTCGGGTGAGTCGGCCGTGAGGATACTCGTCGGCGGGAAGAGCGAAAAGAGCTCCGGTAGGTGAGAGGTCTTCATGTTGAAGTAGTGGAAGCTCGAGCCTGTTGCCAGCGCGATAGGTACGCCCGAGTCGTACTGCAATGAGCTGTCGGTCTTAGACCGCACAGGCAAGGTGACAGACAAGATGTCGGACAAGGCGGACTGCGCCCGTCATCGCCGGGACCTTTCGGAAGAGCGCGTCTTGCCTCTCTGCCCGCTCGACCATAAAGTCGTCCACCGAGAGCTTCTCCTCAAGCCCCGGGAAGAACGAATAGATGTACTCGCACGCCTCACGGGCGACTGCCCGTCAGACTTGCTTGAGCCCGGAACGGCGAGAATTCGGACTTGCCCTTGCCCATGATGCCCTTCTTGATCGACCAGGTCATTTCCAGCCCATACCGACCCAAAATCTCGTCTACCATCAGCTTGGTCCAGGACATGTGCTGTTCAGCTGACTTGTGACCTGCGTGTAGATCCGCTCCGAGTCGCTGGACATCAACGTTCAGTACCACAGGTCAGTATCTGAATGGGAACATACACTACCGAGTCAGCGCGAGGACGCAGTGAGCCCGAGAGCAGGAGTCGTCTCACTCAACAGTCCGTCCATATCAAAGATGGCATATTCGGCTTGTCCTAGCAAATCCTGCGACATCTTTGCTTGCTCTAGGGCGTTGTAGAGTGAAGCAAGACAAGTGCATCTCTGGCAGATTACAAGTCCGGATTTCTGGGAGGATGGCGAGGATTTATCCGAGCACCCCCTTACTGGCGCCGACCGGTGACCGGCAGGTCAACGCATGAGATCGTCTATGCTCTCATCTGCTTTGCCTTACCTTGACCGTTGTATCCTCCCCAAGCCCCACACCATGCGGCTCTCAGCACTGTCAGTCGTGCTATCTCTTGCGGCTACCGCCTGGGCGCAGCAGAAGCCGCTGCAAGTGTACCTTCACCCTACGCCATCAGCTTCCGCCCCCGACTCGCCTCCCACTCTTACCGCCGATCAAGCCAAGGCTGTCCTGGCGCATCACCTCGGCGACACGATCGACGACTTTGAGGAGATCCCGGCCGATGAGTCGCTGTGGAGCCACCTGATCGGAATGTGGCAGGATGAGAAGGTTCTGGGTGAGGGTCAAAAGCCCAGAATCGTCATTATCGAGGGCGGCGTGGAGAGCCAAGGTACGTGATTGCTGCTTACAACGACCTTCGCGCTCAAGCTGATTTCCAGATGTCCTGCCTACGGCCCTCCAGAACCCAGCGTTCTACTTGCAGGAGGAGACCTCGACGCGGGCGCTGCTCGCGCCGTATTTGCAACGTGCATCGCGCTTCATCGATGGTGTCTTGCACTCGATGCCCGCTTTACCTGAGAAGCTGAAGGATATGTTTGCGTTTGCAGAGTCGAGTACGTTGCGCCTATCACCTGCTGTAGACTGTCACTGATGGTAGGAGCCGCCGAGGCACTGCAGAAGGAGCTGTCGTCTTTGTCCGCCATGGCCGAATCTATCCCATGGGTCGACCGATCTCGGCACAGCTCCGCGTGGGAGGCCCTCTCCATCTCGGGCCTCAGCCACCTTGATCACGACGACGAGGTCTGGAAGGTCGGATGTAAGGGCGTCCAGGCGGGACTCGAGTCGGTGCGTTGTCTCAGGCCGGCTTACCCTGTTCCCGACCACGTGCTTATTTCTAGATGACCACTCCCGACTCGCCCCCTCTGCTCGTCATCATCGTGCCCGACCACACTGTGACTTACCGTGCCCGAGCCATCCCGGACCTTCCCGAATTCGCCGATATCCTCGGAGACTTTGACCTGTTCCAGGACGATAAAGACGAATCGGACCCGGACTCGGACCGCCGCAATGCCACCGCCAAGGCCTGCTACGCGGACGAGAAGACCTGCACCAGCTCGACCACATGCTTCGGCCGTGGATCATGTGCACTGAAATCGACGAAAGGCGACGGCGAGTGCTGGGGCTGCAAGTGCAACTCTGGCTACGCGGGAGTTTCGTGCCAGAAGGAGGATTACTCGATGTGCGTGCCGTATGTGACGTCGCTATTGAATGCTTATGTCCAGCCCCTTCGTTATCCTCATTCTGTCCACATTGTTCCTTGTTGGCACTCTGGGAGGCAGCATTGCTCTGCTCTACTCGGTGGGCGAGACGAGCTTGCCGTCGACGCTGAACTTGGCTATTGGCAACCCTAAGCGGGACTAGATGTATGCATCGCGTAACGAAGCGGAAGACTCGAGATCCCTGCAATAGGGGTGGGTGTTGGAAGTCGTGCAAATCGTTATAGCATTACGAAAGGGATCTATGTAGGCTCATACCACACCAGGGATGTTGAAACCTCCTTGTGCCAGGGCTTTCACCCCGCCGTCTTCGTTCGCCTTCACGATCTGTACGATGCGGTCGACTAGCGTCTGTCGAGCGGCTGAGTCTGGGTTGCTCCCAGCAGTAGAGCGGATGTACACGTCGATGCCCGCCGGAGTGAACAGCGTCTTCGAAAAGACTGCCCTTGAGCTTGGTCGCGGAAGTTCCATGCACACTTACACGTCACAGCCCATTCCAACCCGCTTGTGTCCTCCTTTCCATAGCCGAGAACCTCCCAGTGCGAGTGCACAAAGAACAGCCATCCTGCGCCTTTCCAATCAAAGTTTGCGCCGTTCATCCTGGTGTAAGTGAGCCTATCGCCACCTTGACCTTCACCTCACCCAGCAGATAGCGTCTCAGTCCCCTTGACGGTACTCGGCGCACTATCGTCACTGGCCTTGAGGGCATGATAGTAGACCACGCTGCTGAACGTCCGATCAGATCCCGGCGCCTTGGCGACGGGCTCGTACTCGATTACGACATCTGGAGTCAGACTGAGTGCATGAGCACATCGTTACGCACTCTTCTTGTTCTGATGGTCAGCGAGCGTCACGCCTGAGTGCTCACCCTCCACATGGGCAGGGTGCTCCATGCAACACCCCAGCGGCCCATGAACCACGCTCGGTCGAAGCCACCGGGGCCGTCCGCCAGCGAAGGATGGTCCGAGTTGGGCGGGTGGATGGCAGTGCTGCTCTCGGTCGACATACTGCTAGCTGTGATTACGTGCAAGTCTACCCCAGAGTCGTCTTGATGGCGGTGGGTGTGCGAGTCTCAGACGGGTCCATGCATGAATGCGATCCGGATGAGGCCATGATCTCATCATTCGGACTAGGCGCTGCTCTCCGCTTTTGTTGATGCGCACACACGTCACCCGCCAACGGCAACCCCTAATAAGGCAGTCTTTCATCTTCCTCGCCCTCTCCAATTCTTTCCAAGACCTAGCCATGCCATCATGTCGAGCCAACAGGATGGCCGAACTGGCTCAAACTCCCTCCCCTCGTCCTATCCAATGTCATCGCCATCTTTCTGGACCGAAGCAGCACAGACGGCCCTCCTCCCAGCGTCACACAAGCACTCCCGATCGCCATCACCGATAAAAGAAGAGCCCATAGTCGAGCTGTTGTCTCCTGCTCCGCCGTCCAAGAGGGCCCGATTTGACGCGGATACCTCGCTGTCGTACCTTCCCAACCGCTTGGACCCCATTCTTGACGATGCACACGCGTACCTTGCCAACGCCGAGTACGCCCCGAACCGTTTTGGCGACATCGGCGACTACATGCGCAAGAAGGAGATCAAGGTCCAGACACAGAATAGGGATATCGCCCTCGCTTCGGCACTCGAAGGGATCCCACAGATCTTCAAGGACTTGTCATTCTACATCAATGGCAACACGCATCCGCCGATGGAGGAGCTGCGGAAGATGATCTTGCAGAGAGGCGGGGAAGTCCGGCCGGCACTGCGTAACAAGGGCATGGTCAAGTTCATCATCGCCCCAATGCTCACGCAGAGCAAGTTCAAGCAGTTTGAGCGGTACAAGGTGGTCCGGGAGGGATGGATTTTGGAGAGCTGTCGAGAGGGGAGGCTGCTGGACTGGTCGAGGTGGAAATTGCAGCCGATTGGAGGGTGGGAAGAAGGGAGCAGGAAAGGTCTTGAGGGCTTTTTGGCCGGCACGCCAACGCAGACTGCTGTCGAGACGAAGGGAGAGGACGGACCGGATGAGGTGATTCGGCCGCCTAGCCCGATCGCTCTAGGGGCATCGACGCAGAGCCTCCTGCAACCAGTACCCACAACCGCACGACTCGGTAGCAATGGCAAACCTCAGCCCTCCAGGACCTCTGCGACCATTCGACCCACAGCCGAGCAGGAGATCGTTTTCAGAACGCCGACTGCCCGCCCGCCGAGCCCTATCTCTCTGGGACCGACGACGCAAAGTCTGTTACGGCCGGTTGACGCAACGCGTCGAGCGCCCAGCGGCGGCCGCCAGACCTCGAAAGCAGGCCCTGCGGCTTCTGGACTCGTCGCAAAATCCGAACGCACCGATGCAAACGACGATAGCATGCGCAAGTTCAGCCCCATCGCTCCAAAGTCCGGTACAAGCTGCCGACCAGCGTCCGCGTCGACGTCAATACCAATCAGTCCTGGCCGCGCGCCTGCGGAATCGCCGATGAAGGAGAGTGTCCCGGACAACGTTCAGAAGCCAGAGGGCGGATGGTGGGAGCACTACTACTCCAAGGAACCGAACAAGGACGCTCCGAGACTGCTACGAGACCAAGAATGGAGACTGAAGAACACCGCGGAGCGGGGGAATGAAGGTGGCTTCATCGATGGATACTATCAGAACAGCCGGTGAGTCACACATGATGACGGCAGAGTTCCCCTGATGCTAGATTGCACCACCTGTCTACCTGGAAGGCAGAACTGCGTGTGCTAGTTGCGGCGGCGCAACGCCAATCAGACGAGCAGTCTCTCTCGAAACCCTCTTCTTCTTCGATCTCGCCGTTTAGCCTAGCCACCTCTACGCTGCCCCGTGCGGCTCAATTCACTTCGATTCCAGGCGAGCGAGTCATTTTTCATGTCGACTTTGACTGCTTTTTCGTCTCGTGCGGTCTTGCGACTCGCCCACACCTCAAAGGCAAGCCGTCGGTGGTCTGCCACTCGCAGGTCGGTAAAGGCGCGTCAAGCACATCCGAGATCGCATCCGCGAGCTACGAAGCGCGCGCAAAGGGGGTCAAGAACGGCATGAGCTTGGGCAGAGCGAGACAGCTCGTCGGGGACGACCTGCAGACCATCCCGTGGGTGCACGTCACAGGGTTTTTAGCTCCCGCTTACGCCAGCTACGAGTTTGACACGTATAAGAAATTTTCGCTCGCTTTCTATACGGTGCTTATGGGTTATGCCGACGAGCTTCAGGCTGTCAGCGTGGATGAGGCGCTTATCGACGTCACGACCGCTGTGGCTGCGCGAGCGGCTGCGCCAGAGGAGGCTGAGGACGCTGAGAAGGAAGACGGTGACGCGAAGAAATCGCGTGATCCCGCGGTGGAGATTGCCGAGAAGATCCGTGACGAGGTACGAGGCCTGACCGAGGGGTGCGAAGGTGTGTACCTCTCCTACGCCAAAAACCTTGACTCATATTCAGTGAGCATTGGAATCGCTCACAATGTCCTCCTCGCAAAGCTGGGGACGCGCCGCGCTAAACCCGCTGGCGTGTTCCATGTCCTTCCCGCGATGGTCCCTGGTCTACTCGCCCCGCTTGATGTCGAGGACTTGCCGTCCATCGGCTATTCGATCCGGAGCAAGATCCAAGACAAGTTCGATTCGACAGTATGTGGAGATCTGCTTGAGCACCCGAAAGGTGCTTTCAAAGCGGTGCTGGGGCCCAAGACGGGCGAGATGCTGTGGGGATACATCCGTGGAATGGACGACCGTAAGCTCGAGCCGCATAAAGAGAGGAAAAGCATCAGTGCAGAGATGAATGTGGGTGTTCGAGACAGTGTTTCGGCTCTGACAGCAGTATGGTATTCGGTTCCAAACGCAGGAACAGGCGGAGATATGCGTTGCGGATCTCGCGGCGGAGGTGTCGAAGCGCATGAAGCAGGTCAACGCGCGTGGCCGGCTTCTGACTCTCAAGGTCATGTCGCGTCATCCTGATGCGCCCCTCGAGCCGCCCAAGGTGTGCTGTCTTGGCTTGCCGCGTGATGAGTGCTGACAATAGTTCCTCGGGCATGGATGGTGCGAGACGTTCAACAAGTCGGCGGCAATCGGCAACAAGGGAGGATCGGCGACAGACGAGGCGTCTGTGCTTGCCTCGGAGAGTGTCAAACTTCTTCGGGCGATGCGGCTAGAACCTGCCGAGCTGCGGGGAGTGGGCATCCAGATCACCAAGCTCGATAGCGAGAAGGTCGTCGAACGGGAAGCCGGACAAGGCACGCTCAGCTTCGGTACCAAGCGAAAGCGCGAGGACGAGGGGAAGTCCAGGTCAGAGACGCCGAACCTACAGACGGAGACTACGTCTGCCCAGGTCACCGAGGCGGTTCCGGGGGCAGGTGCGTCCGGTGGGCTGGGTGGCATCGACAGCGCTTCCCGTGTCTGTGTCCCAGACATGCTCGCCTCCGTTACGCGCCCATCGCCACCTCACTCCTCTCCGCCGCTGACCCGTCGTCAAGCGTCGCTGCGCGAGATCGAGGCTGGACCGTCTCGCCCTGGGCCCTCGTCCGACGGGATCGATCCCGACTTCCTCGCCGCGCTACCACCCGAGTTACGGCTTGAAGTCAAACGCGATCATGCACTTTCTAAGCAGGCTGCACAGGCGCCTCCACCGCCGGTCAAGGACACGTCACGGGATCGCACCAACACCGAGTCGCCGTCCAAAGCGAAAGGACAGCACGCCGCGGCTCACATCACTCGACAACTCCGACCCAAAGTCAAAACACAGTTGAAGGCCGCTGCCGTTGCGGATCTACCGCTGTACGGCGCCTGGGCCAAGGCTCAGGACCGCGAGGAGACTGTCGACCTCACAGCGGATGACGACGAGCTGATCTGCGGGTACCGTGCTGCCGAGCTGCGGGACCTGGGGCTGGACCCGGGTGTCTTTTGCGAGCTTCCGGAGGACATGCGAGCGGAGATCATAGCCGAGGAGAGGCAGAAGTTTCGACAGAGGAAGGCTCTGCACCGCCCAGCGGACACGTCGCGCCTGAGAGCAAAGGAACGGGACACGGCGCGGACGGCGTCCCTGTCGCCGGGTCGATCGTCTCGAGCTGGATCTGCCCCGCCACAGCCTCATCGACCCCTGGTCGCCGTGTCCCTCGGGCCTCGGCCTGCGCTGTACAAGGCCACTGCGCTTCAGGAAGTGCTCGACACCGTTACAAGGTGGATCGACTCGCGCAAGGGCGGGCCGCCGGCGGGCAAGGATGCGGGCAAAGTCAAGGCTTATCTTATCAAATGCCTCGAGCCGGGAATGGGCTTGGGCGCAGCGGAGAACGCGATTGAGGTGTTGAAGTGGATGAGGGCCGAGTTGAGGGACAGGTGGCCGATGGACGATTATGAAACCGAGTTGGATGAAGCGGGGCTGGTCTGGTGGGACACCTGGAGGGGGTTTGTAGACGCCGTGAACGAGATTGCGGTGAGGCGGCTGGGTGCGCCACTCAGGTTTTGATCTTGTAGCTATAGTTGTGTTGTATCGCACATCCAGATTGTTGTAAGAGCTGGCCGATCGGGGATGTAAGGTAGGCCTTGCAACCCAATGGCATCTGCGTGATGTTTCGACGCTCGATTCAGTCGCCGTCGCTGTATGCTCAAAGGGAGGAGATTGGGGAGTGGTATAACAGACACGATTCCCATTGCGTACCGACGGTCGAACTGCCGTTGTCGATCGTACAGGGGACCGTGGAACGAAGCCTAAGGCACGTACACCGCTGCATCATCTACGACTCCAAGAGTGCGGACTCTGTCTCGAGGAGTACTGACCCACTAAGGGGCAAGCTTGGAGTGTCTGCGCTCGATGCGACGGTAAACTCGAGTGGCGAATCACTGATGAGTGGCAAAACTCTGTTCCCCAGTGGCGAATCCTCCTTCTCTTCGTCCCTCCGCCTCGCCCCCACACCTCACAGACACGCTGCCGATGCAAAAAGCGAATGCAAAAGATAATCGGGCTGATTGGAGGAGTAACTGAAT
>CAUG01000194.1:0-27546 GCA_000442785.1 Papiliotrema flavescens NRRL Y-50378
CTCCCTTCTCCGCGCGCTCGATTTGTAGCTGACCTTCAGAACATCCTTGAGATTGATCTCATTGCCAAGGCGTAATGCTTCGCTCGCTTGGAAGATACGTAGATCGAGTGAAAGGGACAAACTGTAGCGTAGCAAGAATGGTGCATGTATCAGTCGGCGCGAGGACCACGTCTTGATGAGGCATGTCTAGGGACCACCAGTCCGAGTATGATTCAGCGATGGGGCTACGACCGACGCGGCGGTTCGATGGAGGCCAAAGGCACACCAGACAAAACGCCGAGAGCTTTGCGGGCTTAAGAGGTTACATCAGATGCACCTGAAAGTGCACATGTAGCGGTCAAGACCTGCAAGTAGCCGCGCTGACGAAGAGAAGCGCCACGGCCCCGGCATCAACGTATCAAAAGACCCGTAGTCCATCAAGGATGTGACTATAGAGACCTCTGATACTGTCACCCTCTCTTCGACATACAGTCAGTCAGAGGCCAAGGCTAAGCGCCGGTGCTGTAGCATCTTCTCCTTCTCGTACATCTAGCGGCTGGAGCTTTGAGTTAGTACTGCATGCATCCCGCAGCAGTCAGCCCATGTACTCTGGCTCTCCAATCTCCCACAAATTCGTCACCTGGTAGTCCATTTTCTGGGGACGTAGGTCCCCGCCAAGCCTCGAGGACAGCACGTGTTCTCACCGGCTTTTGGATCGCTTGCCTCAGCTCTTGCATCTCGTCCTGGTAAAGAAACATTTAGCGCCGGTAGAGCAAGAGGTGGCGGGCATGTCCGATGATGACGGAGCGTTCAGATACGCGATGATGTCGTGGACACCAGAGAAAAAGGGACAGTGTTGCGAACAGTGCGGCGGGAAAGCGAAGAAGCACTTAGTGCATCAAGGGGATGAGATTTCCGCGCCATGTACCGGTAGCGCCAGAGTGACTGATCGTGGGTGAGGGCCCCACAGGCTCTCCTTTCTGTTCCACCTTTCGCATACACTGCTGCCGCCTCAGACCCACTGTAGACCACAGGAACGACCGTTGGCTTTGCATTATATTGTTGCCGAGGTCATTGTCGTGTCATCGTGAGCGCCCGACCAGCCCTTTGACAAACCCAGCACTGGAACTCGTGCTGAACGGCAGCGACTATCATCTTTTCACTGTCTGCTTCAATCCCATGATGCACTCCATGGACCCAGACATGGGCCCAGTAAAGTCGACTGATCGCTACATTGACAACAAGCTCATTGCCGAACAGCCAGGCCCATGTGTAACCGCCGCCGGTGTAGACGGTGACGAGAGCGGATGGAGACGTATCAGGCGAGTGCGGTTCCAGGGCTAGGGCCTTGGTGTCTCTCCACGATGCGATTTGACTGGGTTGAGGTCCTCAGATGTGATGGCCTGGTTATTGAAGCCCCTGACTGGTTCCGCGGCGAGGACTTGGGCTTCAGTCCCCTACATCCTCATATGTCTAAAAGGGGTCAGTAAGACCGCTGATATCTGAACCTGTGAGGACGGGTACAGGATTTGGACTAACGGCACACTACATCACACGTATTATGCCATGTCCCCTTTCTTGAAAGTAGGGCACTCGCAGCGAGACGTGTGCTGTGCGTCTTTTATACCGACATGCTGCAGATCTGGCAGACTGTCCATACCTGCGTATGCTGTCGCTTACTGGCGTGTAGTGGCAGAGCCCCAATCGTGGCACGATCGCCGGCGAGTCTGGGCAAGGACGACATTGCCTCCGGCTACCCAAGGCTCCGAGGCGACATTGAGCCGTCACAGTGGCGGAGCATCTAGGTGATTGGGGCATCGATTAGTCAGTCCATGTCACTCTCTCATCATCATGCATCCGAAGGTATCAGAATGACTTGTGTGTGCTCAAAGAGCCATGTGAGCACACAATTTAACCCCCCTGGTTGCACACGGCAATGGTGCAGCCCCACTCGGACAGTTCGCGCTGGCAGGTTCTGCACCTGCCTTTGGTCTGGCTCATGCCTGCCGGGCCTGACGTGCACTTGGAAGACATGCACTGGGCCTTTGAGTAAAAGGTGCCGCACTTCGTGCACTTGGTAGAGCCTGAACTGGAAGACATTTTAGAAGACGTGAAGATTCTTGGTGTGAAGCAATGACGGTGATCCAAGTATGTTTGTCAGTGTGGTGGGATTGAGATCGATGAATGAGCTGGGCATGAAGGACGTACGCTCGGCTTTTTATATGCCGCCATGGGGAACCCAATCATGTCTTGAGAGAGCTCATTTAATCTACAGACCACTTGATTGAAACGCCATTGAAGATAAATTGGCTGTCCTCCTTTCCGCCCGTAAATTGGGATCTCGCAATACTGGACACGGTACTCCACGGTGGTTCTGGACTGCCGCCGGCGGCTGCCTCGGTGATCGGCAGCGGCTCACCGCCCGGCATTGGTGCTTGGCGATGTCAGACCGCCGGTCATCCATTGGGCATCCGCCTTGACCATCGACCGAAGAACTCCGAAGAATGATTTAGTCGTCGGAACGCATGGCGAGAAATGTACCAGATCGATCAAGCAGTACAGCCCCCTGCCCCCGGACAGCTTGCTCACAGGTCGGCCCGAGGTCGTGCTCGGCGCGCACTCATACTCGAGTACATGATGTACGCTGAGATCATCTGTAGCGTGGTCCCAGCGGCAAGAGCGAAGGACCCTTCAGCCACACCAAGTATCGCTCGGCTGTCATCGCTAGGCACCCATCTGCAAACGGATGTAGTCGGAATAGTCTCGCAAGACGGGGCAAGGCCTGACGCAATAACGGGACCAACAAACCGCATTCGCGTTCAAGTGAGGTTCGCGTCGTATCGACACTTCGCAGAATGAGCGCTAGCCGCCGCGGACGGGTCACGCGAGCTGCTCGACCTTAGTTATCGGGTGCTGATGTTGCCCAATCCAGACCTCGAGCCAGCTGTTGCAGAGCTGACTCGCGCTCATATGAGTTGGATGTCGACGTCCTGTTTGTGAGCAGCCTCCAGGCGGAGAAAATGATGTGTCGAGTTTCAATTACCGTCAGGGACCCTCAATCACTTATGAAAGAACAGCTTTGATCAGCGGTGGAAGTCCTGTATCTCAGCTTGAGTGACTTCGGCACAACACTCCTTGCATGATACGATGCACGCTACGGGTTTTCATTTAAACTCTGGCGCTATCTTTCGTGTGGACCCAGCCATACACGCTCAGAGACAGCAATTCTGATGTTATAGTGCCGTCTCCTGTTAAAGAGCCCTGATCCGGATACGGAGCGCTGGCTGCGTTGTCGCACACTTCAAGGCACAGTCCGCAAGCTTGGAGTTCAAACACACCACCCGAAATAGGCCGGGGAAGGTTGACATCACTCTACCCCAGGCGGTACGCGGTCCGTTCACGCATTATGGCGGCGCAGCATTCAATATGATGGTTGATTAATCTACTGTAGGGGCGGCGAGCGTTGAGTAAAAAGAGCTTTAACACCCGCGGAACTCGGCGCCGTGAGAACAATTTGCATCGAATGTTCCGCGTAGATCAATATGGTCAAAGTGGCATGATTGGCGGGACACCCCTGGAACAGACGTCGCGGGGCGAATACATTCCTTCGTCGGCGCCATACATTCTATGTATTCGACAATGTCAAACGATGTACATCCGGTGTGAGCGACAGTTGGGATATAGGCGACAACGACACTCGAGACGGATCAGCACCCACGCCGTTCGCTGTCTCAGAGCCTCTCGTGCACTACTTGGTCTTATTCCGCCCTCGGCCGTTTGCTCCCGGCCGTCAGAACGGGCTCAGACACTCCGCTTGGGCGTTTGTGACCACGATGCTCCGCATTGGAGCCTGAAACACTCAGAGTGAGGTCAAGGTCTTATCGCGAACACTACGCACCATGAGGTAAGGTCGTCGCGTTGAACGCCTCGAGGGCTTTTCGTGCGGCGTCCGACTCGCTCGGCCAGACGAAGGGGGCGGGCTTGGCAGCTGCGTCTGACTGATCATCGTTGAATACGTCCGCAAATGACAAAATTCCTTTGGTAGCCAATGTGTAGCCATTGACAACTGGCTTCAGGGTACCTCCTGCCGCGGACGAAGTGTTCTTTGGGGAGTGGCTAGACCCTTGGCCGCTTGGCTGAGATTCAGTGGCCGAGTCCGCCGATGTCCCTGTCATGTGAGTGTCGATTCCATCCATGATTGTTGAGAGCCTGAGAGTACGGTTGGGGGACACAAACAACGAAGATCACTCGGTGGCTGAGGGTGCTTCTGCCTGATTGTGCTGCCCAAGACAAGGTCACCGGTGAGCAGTACTTATACCTAGGCTCGGGCCTGTATTGCATGTGTGGAGCGGGGCGCCAACTTGGAGGAGAAAGCCCGATCACGGGCTCCACCTTCGATTGCCGACCAAATTGCCCGACGGGCAGAACAACTCCTGCGCCGTCCGGCGTCTTTGCCTTCCAATTTGTCGCTTAGACAAACAAAACACCTCGGGCAGAAGCAAATTTTGTGGATCGAGGGTATTCTCGCCGCCAAGCCGACGCCGAACGACTCCGACTCGCGTGGCGCGACACCTCGCTTGGGCTCCTTCGGCTCCACTCCGACGCCGAAAGTCATGAACGGCACTGTGTGGCCGGCGCTTCTGTAAAAAGCGGAGCAAGTGGGTCCTGATGGCGCACACGGCCCAACATTCTGCCCGCGGCGGAATGCGCAAACTGCGAGGATCGCCAGGCGGAGAGCTAGCTCAAAGGATTGGCAGCATGGTGCCGCTGCGATTATGCTGCGCTAGGAACATGCAGTCTTGCCGCTCGATCGACTTCCCGCCCACGAAATATCCATTGTACACCGCTGCATAGCCGCCTCGCGTCTTGCCTTAAGCACCGAAAGGAGATCAGGACACGTCTCGTCTGAGCAATGGACCGCCTGACGGCCTCAACGGAGAAAGTAGCTCCTTGGACCGGGAGAACAGCGTATTGGCAGTGCGGAAGACGGAACGGCAGGCAATGAGTGCGAGAGCCTGGATTTTATCGCTGCGAGCTTTCTCGGTGCGTGCAAAAAGACAAGGACATAGAAATTGAGGCATTACCTACGGTATAGCGGGCGGCCTCAGGTGTACTCGGCGGGACGGAGGCTGGAAGATCGAAACGCCAGGTCGTGGACACTTACTGTAACGTTCGGTGCACACCGGAGACATTTATCCAGCAGTGACTTTAAATTTCTCCTGCAGAGGAAAGCATCCGCATGCCAGTCGAGCCTACAGGCACAGCCCACCTGCATGAAGCTCAATCTGCCCTACGCCTTTTCTCGGTGCCGGTCCCGGCCTGTTTGGCAGGACTCGGCATGCGTTTCCAGCTCGAACGAGACGACACACGTCCACGCCTCACTGCTTCGTTCCTTCTGTGCTCCATTTGCGCTGCATTCAACGCTCCGCTGTAGTCCAGCAGAGCTTCGAAGGCCGAGTCCGATGGGTAGTCTGTGTGCCTCCTTGAAGGCCCAGGGCGGGATTTACCCACAGTCTCCTGATTGATGTTTAGACGAAAGTCGTACTCTACCATGGAGGGAAAGTCAAGGCTGGTTAGCCTCTCATTTTTCAGACGTGACATCTTGTAGCGGGGCGCAGACAAAGATGCGCGAAACTGTTCTCGGGTTGTGAAGCAAAGATTTTGTGCTTCTTCGCTGCCCTGGCCAGCGGAAAAGGACTCGTACTGGTTGTGCTGTTCGTTCCGTTGCCCGGAAGAGGGGCGTGACAGAACGGTCCTAGTGCTCTGACTCATATCGCTCGTCAGAATATGTCACACCAATTGGGGATGGCAGTTGCGATGAGCGATCACAGTGGTGTCGGTGGCGGATAGCAGGGATGTACTGTAGTGGTGCACCCTCTGCGCCTCGGGGCTGGGCTTCATGAAATCTCCCAAGTGGACGCAGACTTCGTCCGCGTTTTCGATCACGAGAGTGGAAGTATAGCATAGCTTTAACTGATAACCGCTCGTTCCCTTCACAGGGCTCCACCTGACAGCCGCAGCCCGAGCAGCTGCCACCGGCCTTGTGATCGCCGACTCGGCCTCGGCCTCGGCTACCCGAGTCTAGACCCTCTCGGGCAGAAGTCGGGAGGATGAACGGAAGGTCTGCAATGAGACACTCTGTGCTCCGCAGAGCGGCCGACATGAAACGGGCACACATCACCTTTGCAGCAGTCGCTCTGCACTTCTCTGCTGGCGCTGCGCCGCACTTCCTCACAGCTTTCAGTCGCCGGCGAGATAAGCCTTCCGGGCGGGCGCATTACAATGTGAAGTAACTCGTGGAAATATGACACCGTGATCTTTAGGGCAGAGCGGTTTGTGTCTCGGCATATCATGGACATCATCATAAGCGCTTCACAACGGACCCACTTAGCGGTATCCGTTATCATTTCGCGTGCTTCCGGCAGGTGATCAGCCACACTATGTTCACCTCCTGTACATTGACTATCCACAAATGCTCCTCACAGCCCTAGCCCTCCCAGCGCAGGGCCGAAACGCGCGGATGGATCAGTGTTCTGCTGCCTCCCAAGACGGATGAGGGCGCTGACTGCCCGGAGATCGTGTCACGCACGTCCGAACTAGACGAGGGTCGCGCTCCACCATCGTCAATCGGTACTGTAGAGTGAGATTGCGACACAGACAGCCAGTCCGTCGGGCTCAAAGGTGCATCATATCGCTGGAAAGGGTAGTGATCATCGCACAAGGTCGCCTCATCAGGTTTGGGAAAGCGTTGCGGGTGCGGCACATGCGTGCTTCGGGCTTCTTGGATACGAATGGCTTGTGGGTACTCCGTCGCCCACTGCACGGTGGCTGTGACATTGGCTTGACCAAATCGAGCTGAGTCGAGCTCATGCGAGGGTTTCGTGAGCATGTGGCCGGCTTGAGAACCGTCAGGCGCCGGTTGTTTGAATTCCGCCCAGGCGGTCTGCTCGGCTACGATCAATTCGTCATCGCGACAGGCATCAGCCAGCGACTGCTTTGGTCCGACTTCGATTGTAGAGTACGGGGATCCCCGAGTCCCATCATCCGACCCCGGGTCGCTCCTCGCAAGTCGTCTCAGCAATGCGGCATGGTCCGCATCCAGCCGATGCAGACCTCTCCAGGTTGGAGACTCCTGAGAACGAACGAGCGGATTGGCGTGGCCGCCTGCATTCTCAGCGGCTGTGAGTTCCGTCCCTGTCATTTTTTGCCATTCCTTCCACGTTAGCTCGTGTGATCCCCGCACTTCCCGCATGAAGACGTGAACGGTACAGCCTTTGCCCCAACAGTAACCGTCATGAGCCGACCGGCACGAGGCTTCGACGCCCCGATCGAGCGTAGCTTCGTGTTCGGGTCCATCTTGGTGCTCAGATGTAACTTTGGGATGCGCCAGCACATCGGCAACGCCACGGGAGACGTATGGAGTAGGCTCGCTCGTACTTGCTGTTTCTTCGTACTGCTGTCTCATGCGTCGTAGCTCAGCCTCGGCGACGGCGTTTGCCTGTTCTTCCTTCACTGATCTGCCCGTCGATCGAAACCAGCCAGCGTTTGAGTTAGGGTCGGCGCCCTCGGAAGCTCCCGTGTCGCCCTTTCCAGCCTGCCTTGCTTGTTCGATCTCCCCTCGCTTGTTGGCTTGCCGATGACTCTCTGACTTAATCGCAAACCACTGGTGGTCTGGGATGGCGTTTGAGCGGTCATTCCGGGTGAGGAGTGGCGAATGCGCTCGAAGCGGCCGTGGCATCTGCTGACTGGGCTGCACGCGATTCGGCTCGCTCCGGGTGTCTGGAAATGATCCAAATTCAAGTTTGGGTATGACGAGTAGAGGATACCGAGATATGATATCGAGTTTTCACGCCCGAGAGACACGAAGATTACTCGAAGCTCTCAGGTCACACCCATCGCGCCATTTGACTGATGCTTTGCAAAACCCCTGCGGGGCAGCCTTCACCTGCCAACTCCAACCAACAAAAAGGATGCGTACGTCATGCGACCCCTGGCGAATCGAGCTCCTCACGTTTGTTGGTGACGTCGGGGGTGGCCCATAATCCCTGTGACCTGCATGTGTGTCGTGCAGCGCAATTCGTGTACTGAGCTTTCTCCGCCACGGCTAACCTATCCACCTGAGCGTCCCAGCTTTTTCTTGGAGACGAGTACATCCTCGGGCACGGGACAGTGTGGATGGCCCGTGTCCCCATCCCTTGATCTCTCTATGTGGAAGGGCCAACTACACAGAGTTGCGACAGATATCTCAGTGGATCTGGTCTCGAGCTCTGATCTCATCGTGGAGCCATGAGGAGAATAATGGCTAAGGTAGAGAAGCCCTCGGCTTCGGCGCGCGTCCGCTTGCTCGGCAAAAGGGGCCCGCCGACAAGGGATGAGCCAACGTGGGTGTTGTTGCAGAGAGTGAAAACCCCCTCACCGACATGCAAAGCGCCCTAGCTTGAAACCCATCGACCCTATTGTATCTCCTTGCAACGCCTTCTCGGGATCAGAATCCCCGTGGGCAATGTGCGTGTAGACGATGGCGCGACTGCAGGTCGCACCCTCCTACTGTCCCGGCGAGAAGCCGCAGTCAAGCCGGTCCCTACCCGTATTGAATGCACAAAGGGTGCCCTGTAGCCTAGAGGGAGTGTGACGCATGCCCACACTTCTTCGACCTTCTCCACGTCATCGCTCCCTTCACAGCTACTGCAATCAAAGGACGAAGGGTGGTTAGGCTGGGTAAGGCAACCTGCTGTGGGTATGGCAACTTGCAGTGGTAGAGTATAAAAGCCGTAAAGGTGCTTCCCAGGGATGCCTCCCATTCCCTTTCCTGCTTTAATCGCTCCGGACAGTACACCTGACCACAAGTGACAGCATACCCAACCATGTCATCTCTGCACTCCACAAGCACAAATGTTTCATCAAACAGCAAACCGAGCGGCTGCTCCGCTCCTGACCAGGGGGAGAGGCTCTGCATGAGATGCGAAAAAATCTACACTTTCGGGATGTACTGTTTCAATTGTAACCAGAAGGTTGACGCAGAGACCAAAGAGCGTGAGAAGACCACACCTGACGAGCCCAAAGCCCAGTAGGCTTGTGACGATTCAAAAAGAATCGCCTCCCTTGCTGTCGCCAGACAGTACAATGATCTGCAGTTTCCTGTTCTTTGTGAAGGCGGGCATGTTCATGCATGCGATAATGAGACTAGTGTTCAGCGTGACTCCTCCAGCAGATGCTGAACGCTCTTCGCCGCAACGCACATTTGTGTGCCAGTGGCAAACTTGAGGATGCACGTTCCACCGAATTTGCATTTGACTTCAGGCGACGTGCCCGCCATCAAAGTCTTGCGCGGTCGCGCTGGCAAACGTAGCCAGTTTGCGGCAAGGGGTCATGCTTGATTCATGTGCAAGAACGTCATTTGACTCATGTCTGCCGGCGCACCACATTTCTTTTGACCGCGATCCCCTCGTTACAATTGCAACTGTACAAATTCATACGGGCCTCTACTGTATCTCGGGGCCGCACATCTCGCCGTGACCGACCAGTCACAGCGGCCCGAGCGGATCGTCCCTCGCCTTCCCTTTGCCCTTCAAATCGGCCACAACGCTCGCCTCCATCCCCTCACCCTCTGGCAAAGGCAATGGCACATTCGCCGCATCGACCTGATCTATCTCCTTCCTCACTCCCGTCAAGTCCAGCGGCCCCTTGCCCGACCCAGAGCCGGCCTGTCCAATGCTAGATCCGCCTGACGCATCGTGCAGCTGTTGGCCATATCCGACATTGCCGCCATACTCCGTCGGAGCGGCTCCACGGGCGAAGCTCGCTCCTCTCGCCATCGTCGGTGTCGCATCGAGGTGCGCGGGCGGGACGGGTAGCGCCGACTCGGGAGGTTGATTCGGGTGCGGAGGGATATCCTTGATTGCTTCTTGGGCTGCCTTCCAAGCATCCAGATTCTGCATATCAGCGACTCATGTGTGGCCTCGTATCGGCGCCTGGCTCACCTGCTGACACCAGTCCCTATGCACCTTGCTCAGCTGTATGGCGAGATTTCGCAGATCAGCGACCTTTTGCCGTTGGAAACGGTCCAGATCCGCCTGCAACGTCATGCTAGCGTACTTGAGGTCCTGCTCCGAAGCCTGCAGGGAGTCCTCCAGCTGCGAGTCAGCTAATTCGCTCACCATGCATCCCTTGCCGCTCAGGGAGAACTCACCTGCGAGATGTTGTCACGTGTCTTGGCAATGTTCGCCCGCCTCGTTGACTCCGGATCCACATCCATCATGCCGCTCAGACTGTGCTTCACCGCACTAAGCAGACCAAAGCTGCTTCCCCCTCTTCGCTGTGCTCGCTCCGCACGTTCCGCGCGTTCCCTCTCCCTCTCTCGTTCGCGTTCTCGTTCTTCCTGCATCGCCTCGGCTGACATCGATTCGGTCAGGTTGGACCCCCGCTCCAACGCATCATCGAGGCGGCGTGCTTCGCGTTCAGCAGACTCAAGCAAGTCGAGCTTGTCCTTCTGCGTCTCGAGTGCCTCTTGTACAAGTTCGAACTGGACGTGCTTCTGGTGTCGGAATGCCAAGCGAGCGCGGATGAGCGATGCGAATTGGGAGTAGATGTGCAGGGGCTCGGTCGTGGTTCTCTCCCATGATTGAAGCTGCAGTCAGCGCTAGTCCGTCCGGAGGTGGATAGACGAGGAAGCTACTTACCAACTGAGCGGTAGCGAGATACTCCGCATCGACCGCCTGCCCGACCTTCTCCACCGCCTCGCCCAGCTTGCCCTTCTCCGCCAAGCTGTAACCATTCCATACGGCCCCAAGCTCGTTCATATCGCCCGCACGTTCGCCCCATCTCTTCACTGTCCTCCTGTTGACCTTCTCCATGGTGCCCTTGAAATGCGTCTCGAACTTCTCGGTAAACACCTCGGAATCCATGAACCGGGTGTCGGGGCGATGCAGCGGGTGGTTGGGCGAAGGGTTGGGCAAGAGATGGTGGGCGATGTAGGATGTACTCGGCGATGTTGGACTGGCGGGGGATCCTGAAGCCGCGGGAGACGTCGGCGAAGTCGGCTGGAAAGTAGGGTTGTGCGAAGGGGCATGGAGCGGGTTCTTGGGCAGCAGCGAGATGGGCGGCGAGTGCAGGACCTCGGACTGGTATAAGCGGCACATCCACCACGTCTTATTCCCATTCCCATCACTCACCCAGCTAACTCCATCTTCCAGGAAGCGGTGCAGGACGTGCTCGCCGCCGAGTATCGGATGCCTCGCTAGGCGTCGCAGGAAGTCCTCTAGTAATCGCTTGCGGCGAGCGATGACCGTCGCGTCCTCCTTCGCCTTACTTTGGCCCTTGACCGCATAGTCCGCTAGACTTTGCTTTGAGGGGATAGGAGGGATGATCAAGACAGGATATAATCCCGTCAGTGCCTGGTGCAGCGACAGGAACGACGAGTATCTCCGTCGCGTGGTGTGCGTCTGGCATTAGCCGGTCCAAGCGCACATCGTAGAGGGAGAAACACTCACGCCGAGCCTGATGACATAGGTGATGTACGTTGCGGTGCCTCCCTCAGTCGTCTTGTACGCATCGATGATGCTGATCTCCTCGCCCAGCGTGATCTCCTTGTCCCGTTCGCAGCAGTAGCCCACCTTGGCCGGCGGTCCAGCCAGCTTCGAGCTGCCCTTCTTGGGCTCTTTGCTCGGGTCAGGGAAGCTTGCACGGTGCGTAGGTGGAGGTGACCCAGACGCTGCGGAGATGAGAGACGAGGCCTTGCTGCGTGGGAAGGTGGGTGATGAGGATGCCGATGGTGTGAGGTCGGGCAGGGCGGAGGACTGAGCGGCTTTGTGCGGTGATGTCGCTCCGGAATGTTGACGCGTCGGGGTGTTGGAACCCGATCCCGATGGCGACGAGGAGAAGGGATTTGGCGTGTGCTCGTCCATGCTTGGGGAGGGGCGTATGCTTGAGCAGATGGGAGTATGAGTTGAGAAGATGAGTATGTGTATACATAGCATCGCATCGCCGTCATCCCGGTTGAGAGAGCGCGCCGCCCCCGGGCCCTCTTGACGATTGCCACGTCATCTTCCCCGCTAGCTTATCACACCTCTTGTTGACAACCTCATGGAACTCGTACAGCTATGCATGTACGGTCAAGATGCGTTCACCATGAACTATGCTCTTCTTTGGTCGTATTCATCTGTGCATGCTGTCTAACATTCATCCAAACGACGCCTGCATCACCACTACCATCCAAACTTCTCGACTGACAACTCGATCGGCGCTTGCCCCTTGTATACATTCTGCGCAGTGTTGACCTCGCGGACTGCTGCCCGCGTGTCCAAGCTCAGCGCGAGTGGCCCACATACTGACATCAGCAGCATACTCGCAGGAAGGACTGGCTCGTGTATGACTCACCAGATACACCCATGCTCGTCGACGCCTTGGCGACCTCTTCCCGCGTGATCCCTGCCACTCCCGCCCTGCCTGCCCTAAACGACGTAACCTTCGCGACCTCGCCACTGATCTTTGGGAAGTCGGCAAACCTCGACTTCTTCTCGTTGTCCTCCTCCAGCTTCTCCCTCGACGCATTGGCAGAGCCCAAGGTGGAGTTGCCGGCGGAAGAGCCTTCAGAGTCGGGCGCGCGCTTCTCGTTGAGCTCTGCGGGGGTGCCTGGTGTGGTGTTTGATGGGTTCGTCAGACCCATGGTTGTCGAGTTGCGGTGGTCCGCGAGGAGTTCGGTCACACCGCGCATCATGTCAGGCTCGTCAGAGACGTGGCTGCGGGTGAGGTGGATGTCGATCTTCACGTCCAGGCCGTCTGGAAGGGAAGACGAGAACGCCGAGTTGAGCATCGGCGCGATCCAGTTGACGTCGGCCAGGTGGCGGATGTTCCAGACGAGGCGGAGAGACTTGACAGCTGAGTTCCCAAGCGCGTGCGCTTGGATGACAGCGAGGAAGATGCTCAGGACGTGGGTGATGCCGGTTCCACCTGGCTATCAGTGGATGCTCGACGCGATTGCTCCTGACGTACCAGCAATGAGCATGACTGAGTCGTGGTGCGTGTACGAGTGCGAAATACCGTACGGACCATCCAGGTAGCATGGGATGGACGTCGATGTCTCGCCATCGAGATGAGCGATCAGTCGCTTGGTGAAGCCTATCGTCAGGATCGTTCCGGGCATCATTGCCATGAGCTACTCACCGCTGTGACCCCTGATGACGAAAACAGCCGGTGAGTTCTCGCTCGAGGTCGGTACGTTTGCAAATGAGAACGGGTGCTGCTCGTAGCGCAGCGACGCGATGCTGGGCATGGTGATCAGGCTGCGGTGAGCTTGGCACGGATGAACAAGCCCAGCTGTACTCACGCGTGCTGGCCCGGACCCCACTTCATCAACGGCCGCGGTATCGTCAAGCGGACCACATCGCTCGTGACGAGCTCGACTGTGCACTCGGAGCACTGCGTGCGCCTGCTCCGGAACGGCATGAGCCAGACCTTGTTGACGATTGCCATTCTGACGAGCGAGACCAGGCGGTCAAAACCCCAGATGACGAAGCCGGCCTGACAGTCAGCCTTGTACCCTGCATCGGTGGAAGAACTGACGATGATCCACGCCTGCAGATCCGGCTTGGGGCGGTGAAGATAGCACCCCACGAGGAACAAGCTAGGTGTGAGCACATCCACGAGGTGCTCGTGGCCGTGACGCTGCGTACAGTACGAAGATGATGTGGAGCACGAGGAACGTCTCGTACATGACCCGTCGAGCGAGCGCAAAGGAGGAGACCACGACGATGGTGAAAGCTCCCAGTGCGATCACCCCCTGCCAGTCAGCCACATATCTGGAGCAACACTACCCGGGAGCAACGCACCGTGGTGAAGACCCTGTTGCCCGGGCCGTGCTTGCCGAGCCCCATGACACAGTATGATATGGTGTGAATCCACGCGAAGAGGAAGCACACCCGTCCGGCTGCTCGGTGCAGGTAGTTCAGGTTCTGGTAAGAGATGCCGGTGAGGTACGAGATTGTGTTGTTGCGCGAGGCGAGGCCGACGATGAGCGGTATCTGCACGTAGCACTGAGAGTCAGCGTGCCGTGCACAGGGGTCTTGCGACCTTACTCACCATCATTCCGAACGGCAGCTCGATGTTGTACCGGCCCAATTCTGCGCATGAGATTTGCTTCGCGATCCACGCGTCCCAGGCACTCACGGTACGTCTTGTACATGGTGAGTCCCAGACAAATTCCCAAGTACGCTAGCGAGAAGAACACCTCGGAGACGTTCGTGCCCCGGTACAAGGCCACCGGGAAGGACCGGACGTAGAGAAAGTTGTTCACCAGTGCACTGCTCGCACCCCACACTCTAGTCGCACCGCGCACTTCTTGCTTGCTTCCCTCCTTGCGGGCCCGGATCGCTCGCCGGCGTTGCAGGTAGGCATGTCCCAGCCTGACCAGGTTGAGCAGCGTCAAGGCGCCAACGATGCCCGCGACGATGTACCAGTGCCAGAAGCCCGTGGTCGTCCTGACATATTCAATCGCTTTCGCTTTCTTCTTCGTCGTCCCCGCCCCAGCTGCCGTCGTCGTCGTCGCATTGGTGCTTGCACCCGCTGCGGTCTCGTGCGCCAGCACATTCAGCCCGCGGGCGATATGATGCGTGTACGTCGTGCCGGACATCGCGAGGTACTCCAGCTCAGCTTCAGCTCAAGATAGAAGTGGGTGGTCAATCAGATAACCCAAATGCCTCAGCCCTGATATATCGCATGCAGCAGCCCCCCGCACCCTGCAACCCAATCGCAGTCCCCGGAAAACCTGTCGCGATGATACACGCTGCGCATCCCGCCTTGCAGCGAGCGGTCGGGCCTGTCGGAAGGACGATCGTCTCTCACCCGACGATAGCTTAGTCTGGGACGCGAATAGCTCTCGTCGGCCGGTGAGGGGTGCCTGCTGTCGCAGAGGCACGGGCGGTTGGTGTTGAAGTGCACTGGGATGATGGGGACGAAAACCGCTAGCCTCGATTGAAACCCCTGGACTCGCAGAGCAGATCTGATAGGTTGCGCTCGTTCGCGGACACGGCCCCTGACGGTGCACTCTCCACTCGCTCAGCCTGCCCGGGGAGCGGATCCGGCGGTACAGGACGCAGTGCTCAGCAAACGCCATAGGCCCGCCCTGCACAATACGCTAAGGGCTCGTCCGGCCGACGATCAACTTTCTGCGCAACGCGAACAAACAGGAACGGACCAATCCTCCATCTGCGCTTCCACCTCGTGCGCGCCCGGACCCTGAGGCTCCCCCTCTCGACAGTCCGCGTTGCGATACGTTAGTACAGCAAAATCTGCCGATGCAGTGGTTGTGCGGAGACAATGATCGGCCGAAGGTATCTGATAAGCGATAATTAGTGTCGTTCCTACAAATGGCAGACGGGCGAAATCACAGATCCCGGAAGCATTTGCATCGGGTCGATCGCTATTTTTAGCACGACGAGCCATCGCTTTCGGGTTGCCTCGAACGGGGTGGCGCTCGCGTCCGCTTGTCACGGAGCGTTTCTTGGGTCGTCATTGAGAGGAGCGTTAGGCTGGGCGGTCGCAGCCAGCGACAGAGTAGACACCGCTCGGTGATGAATCGTCCGACAGATGGTTTGATGAGGCGGTGATTGATCACCGGGGTATTTAGCGGCCAGTCGTGACATCAGATGATCAGGTTTTGACGTGCGCGAGAGGCCAGCCTCATCACCAGTGTCTAGTGAAATCATCTGCCATCTGCGTCCTGGACCACTCCTGTGCTGCTCTGCGCAACGGGCGGCGTACAACGACACTGCCTCATTCGTCAGCGGGTTGCCTGTGGGTGACGTGTCTCACCTTTCGTCACTGGGGCCGCGGAGCCGCCCTCGCGAGCTGCTCGCGACATTGTACAGTGACCAATGCCTTGCTGGTGCCTTTCCTTTCGTCAACCGAGTCTGGGTATGAAAGACGTCGCCTTCCACTCCACCGACTGACTCAGCCCTTCCCCTCCCCCGTCCTCCTACATGTGGTGCAGAATGGTCTGTCACGCCCACGGTCCACGGCCCTCGGGGCTCGCATGAAAGCGGCCTTCGCGTACGGACGAATGAACAAGGGGTATATATCGCGACGTCCTGTGATCGGACTTCTTCGTTCTCGATCCCTTGTGCAGCTGACCTTGAAATCGATCACCCAGGCCTCCTGCTTTGTTCCTATAAAGCCTGGCTGATCACAGCTCTTTGGGACGCCCTTTCATCGTCTCTTCCACCGACATCTCAGTGGACGTAGCCACTCACAACGCAGCACACTACACACGTCCTAAAAGCTCTGCCACATCGGTATCTTCAGCTGTACCTGCCTCGGGCTACTACTTGAAGCCTTACAACCACCTCGCCTGCGCCAGCCATGTCAGAGGGTGATCCCGACGGTTCGTCAACCAGCGAGGACGTACCACCTCTACACGTGCTGTTGAGAGGACAGAGATATGCGGATCCCTCACCGGACGAGAGATACGAGCGAGAAGCACCGGAGGTCCGAGACACGCATGTGGCACCAAGTACCCCAGATCACCGCTCCTCGGCCCTCGAAGATTCTGTGTTGAACTCGGGTGCACGGGTTTTTGTGCCTAGTAGCGGCCAGCCCCGGCCAGCTCCGGCATCAATGCACAGCGGGGGGGCGCACACTGAATTCCCCGCTCCTTTTCTCTTTCCCGCCGACCCTCGGGGTGAGTATGTAGAGAAGCCGAGTATTGGCACCGGGCCTCATGTGCCTCACACCAATACCTTTGAGGATAACGTCCTCCCGGTGCTGCGCAAAGAAAATCTGGAACGTGCTGCCCTTCAGTCGGGCCAGACCGCCTCACAACGTTCCCCAGGTACAACTTTCGCGCAGACAACCAACACTCAAGGCGCCCAGACTGCCCCGCAAACTGGCACAAAGGCAAGCTCCGATCGCTGTTCCTGTGGAAGCGAGCGTCAAGAAGAGGGTGGCAAGTTCGTGTGCACCAATTGCGACTGGTTCAAGCTCCCGAGATAGGGATCACGATGCGTATTGCGCACTGGCATGTGGTGTATTGCGAGTCATCACTGGCATGCATTGATCATTTGGGGGTTTAAACTGATACACCTGACCTCAATGACAACTGTTGCTGCCTGTCCAGCCCCCAGACGCTTTAAGATCCCGCTCTTCGCCAGGTGCCGTAGCTCAGCAGCAAGACTATGATCCTTGCTGCATGTATGTCAGGCGGCAGATTATTCATAAGAGGCAAGTGCGAACACCCTGCTGCCGATGTTGCACGCCCAGCGCTTACGCGAATCGTGGGATGATCTCTTTCCGATTGCCAGCCTTTTCTGAGGGCACTCTCCCATTCTCAACACCCGCGGCAAAATGCAACCAACCGCCAAGAGTGGCGACTCCGAGGTGCGGGTACCCAGTGGGTCGAGGTCCGCAGGATGCGTTCCACCCTTTGTGTCGCGGACCTTTGCTGGTCTGGAGGGCGAATGCAAGCCCCAGGGTCAGGGGACATGACTCGCTCACATACTCCCCTCGCGCCACTCCCTCCCCTCTTCCCCTTTTTGAATTCCACATTAGTTGTCGTCTCTACAATCTCAACCACAACCGTGTCTTTTCAGGCAGATTTGTTGATTTGCCTTTCTTACTGTTCAAGTGAGCTCACTCCCAAGTGATCACGGACCCCTGCGAAGCGCAGGAATCCCGCCGAAGCCAACCCAGCGATCATGCCTGTCGAAGAAGAGGAGCCACTTCCACCCGCGGTGCAGGTACCTGAATTCGATCAATGGGTGAACCTCAGCACTGGATACGGTGCGTCAACATATGGCAACCCATACACTGGAGTGGTGTATATGAGCAGTCTGGGCAACCCCATGCCGGGGTTTCACAGTCTCACCCGGGGCGGCGAAATTCCAATACCGAGCTCTGCAGGGCCTGAAGCATTTGGACTAGAGCCGATGCGAGACACGTCAAACGATCACAATCTGTCACCCGGAACGAGGGCAGAGATAGCTGGAGCGGAAAATCAGATCACCGTACAGAGACCGACCGACGATGCAAGGAGGAGGGCTGCCCCGCCATACTCCTACGCCAATCCGGAGACTACGCAAGGCAGTGACGCCAGCGCGACCCACAGTGGCTATTCGCATCGCGAAAGACCTACATTCCCCACTCGAGGGCAGATCGCTGCCCGGGATGGCGCAGGGGCAGTCAGCCGTCGCACCGTCCCCACTCAACCCGCTCGTTCTTCAGCGAATGTACCTGAGAGACAGTCATTGCGCACAGGAGGTTTGTGGCGGGTGGCCCGCGACCGTGGAGGTCACGGACACCACCGTCGGCGTGAGTCTGCCGATGACCTTTATGTGGATGAGACTCGTCTCTCAGGGGAAATGGGACTTGACATGGGTCTCCCGCCCCTGCCATCTCCACCCCCGGCGTGTGCCTGCGGAGCGAATCGATTTTGGGTAGGGGAAGTCGCCTGGTGTCATGAATGTGGGGTGACTTAAAGATCCTCTGTGTTCAAGGCGCGCCTCAAGGTGTGAGTGTGACGTGTGAGCGTTTGGTAAATGACGAGGTGTGAACGACCAAGAGGTGATCGGCGATTCGCGGCCCGCTAAATTGTAGCACGCGGGCTCGTCTGCAGCGTTCGCCTCGGCGCGCCAGTCTCCCTGCACATGTCAATGCACTCAACTGTCAGCTATAGGATGTCTCTTTGCAGCTTGCTGGCGCGTGGCAATGCAGCTCCAAGAGAGAGCGTGTAAAGTGCCAGCACATATCGAGCGAACGCGACTTGTGCCCTCGTTACGCATCATGCCAGCCGCCCAGAGTGCTGCTTTTATTTGGGCTCAAGCCCAAATACATGTAAGTCATCCGCGCTGCATTGCACTTCTTGACTCTCAGACGCTTGCCCCCTTTTTGCCCCGCTCGCCTTAGTATTCGAGTCTTTGTCCGTCCCTGAAATCAGCTCAAGCGCAAGCCACTCGATGCACGGATGAGGACTCGCCAGGCAGTCGTCCAACCACCAATCTTGTCCTTGTCGCCCTCGTCGATGAGCTTGACCATCCCAGCTGCACTCTCAGCTAATGCCCCTCACTCAAGGACCTCACGGCGCCCATCTCGATGTGCAAGCACTCACGGACGGTCTTGGAGATATCGTCAGGCGGGGCTTCAAGGCCCCGCTGCTTGGCGCCTCTGCTGCCCATGTCCCTATTCGTCAGCGTGACCTAGCAGGCAGCCTGGACACAGTAACTCACGTGCTGAGCCATCCCGGGTGCAGGGCCGCTACAAGAATATCCTTGTTCTCAAAGTGGAGTTTGCGGGTCTGCGCGTCAGTTGCGCCCCGTCGCATTCCATCTTCCTCGGAACGTACCAGGTAGTTCAGAGCAGCCTGGCCATTAGCATACGGTCCTTTCGTCATCACCGATCGCTCACCTTGGTCAAGCCATACGTGCCCTGTCCATCCTCCGTGGCCATCGTGGAGATGGTGCCAGCGCTCGAGGAGATCGGAATGAACTTGCCGCCCTTGCTCAACAGGGGCTTGGTTGCCTGGAAGAGGACGAGCACGCCCCGGACCTGCTATAAGCACGCCGCATGCACTGTCCAGGTCCAGATGGTAAAACCCATGCCAGGTGAACTGAACGTGACATGTCACTGCGTCCGTCGACTCACGTTGACTTGCAAGTGTAGATCAACGACCTCCGGATCGACGTCCTCGAAGTTGACAACTGATTCCGGAGTCATGATCGCCGCGTTGGCGATGACTACGTCGAGCGACACGCCGTCTTTCTTGAGCTGCGCAGCGACCTACTCGTCAGCTGTCCTCCGAAGTGTGCACCATTGGCTCAGGAGGCACCTACGTCCTTTGCGTCAGTCAGCGACCCGGCATCCAGCTTGACGACTTTGAGCTTGTCTCCGCCGTCTGTGTCTTTTGGGAACGAAGACGGGTCCCGCACGGCGGCAATGACGGTATAGCCCTTTGCGAGGTAGATCTTGACGAACTCGAGGCCGATGCTGCGTGTCAGCTCTTGTGATCTGCCCGTGGAAGGGTGTGATTATAGGCCGCAACTGACCCTCGGTTCGCGCCGGTAATCAGAACAGCAGGCATGGTCGTTTGAACAGGTGACGGTGAGAGATACTGAGCCAAATTCGAGCAGGTAAGGATATAGGTCTAGAGGTCCAGGTGCGGGCTGACTCTGACTACTTGTATGTCTGAAGGACAGGGGGGGCCACCCTTTGAGGTTACTTTGTGCGAGTGGTGTTGCTGTCTTGGTCATCCACCTCCACCTCCACCTGCCGGACATGGCCGATCAGTAACAAGCTACACCCCATCTGGCACGTCCATGTGCTCAAGCATCGCATCGTTCGGGCCGGTAGCGGCTTACGAGAGTCTGTTTTGTATAGGCCTGTGGGGCATGGATGCATGAGTGCCAGTACACTCTGCCCGGACCGGCGGGCTAGGCTGAAGCCGGACGTCTAGGTCGTGTTGGCGGCGATCGCCGCTTTATCGAGATTCCAAGAAGCCTGGGTGACGACGCGCTGGTGATCGACACGGCAGCATTGACCGGCCGGAAATTTCAGCAATCATACAGCGTTCAAACTCCTTCACTTCCAGCCTGTCATCATACAACCCCTCCGCCATGTCGCAAGATCACGATGCTCTGCGAGACTCGGTCGCCAGCATGCTCCCAGAGTCGGCTCAATCATCGGCCAGCACCAGCGGCTCGTCCAACGCTTCGCTCGACGACGAGTTGACGCCCTTTCCCTCGCCTATGCTTTCAGCCAAATCATTGGCCGGCTTGTCGCGTGGGTTGGAGTGACAGTGCTGTCAACGTGTACTGACTCCAGTGTCCAGCGATGGCGAGCTGGAGGAAGAGGTCAGCTTGGACAAGATCGTCACGGAGGAGGACAAGGTCAAAGCTGGCGAGCTTAAGGCGCAAGCCAACAAGGCCTTTGCGGGTGAGTCACTTCGCGTCAGCGTGAATGTGTCGCACTCGACTCACGACCAGGCAAAGAGTTCACAAAGTCCATTGACCTGTACACCGAGGCGATCATGCTCAACCCGATGGATTCGACATTCTGGAACAACAGGGCAATGGCCAAGGCCAAGCTCGAGGAGCACGGCGCGGCCATTGCGGATGCCAGTGAGTCCGACTTTTGCTACAGAAGCTTGGCTCTTCGAGATGGTCCCGAGCTGACCGGCAGGCAAGGCTATCGAGATCAACCCGGACTACGGCAAGGCATACTACCGCAGAGGTATCTCATACCTCGCCATCCTGCGCCCTACCGACGCCGTTCCCGACTTTAAGAAGGCTTTGAACATCGAGCCCGGAAACCGAGCCGCACGGGAGCAGCTTACAGCTACAGTCAAGCTGATACGGCGTATCGAGTTTGAGAAGGTGAGCTGCGGTTCCCGTCCATGGTCCCCGACTACATCAAATTGCCGATCCGACCAGTGGCTGACTCTAGGCAATCTCTGTGGGCGATAGCGAGACGGCTTCCGAGCGGTGTCTGTCGTTGATCCAGGATGGAGCTTGCGCTCTCGACGTCTCGACGAAAGCCGACCATATGCCATTACCCATCGTCCCATCCGACCCGAACGCGCGGTATCAGCCGACCAAGGAGTTTGTCGACGGGATGATCGAGAGTTTCAAGAAGGGCGGAAAGGTGCCGAAGCGGGTAGCCTGGGAGATTATCCTCGGTGTGAAAGAACTGGCGCTCCAGGAGAAGAGTCTAGTCGAAGTCGACGTGCCGGAGGGAGTGACGTGTGATATTGTTGGAGACAGTGAGTGCTGCCGACGCGGCGTGTGTATGAATTAGTGCTGACGATAGCGCATGGAGTGAGCGCGCTGCTGACGATGCTTGCTGTCGAGCTGACTCTGTAGCAATTCTACGACCTGTGTCACTTGCTCGACACGATAAAACCGCCATCAGAGAACCACATGATTGTGTTCAACGGCGACTTCGTCGATCGGTATGGTTACCGCGGCTTTTAAGTGGACGTTTCAGCTCACGTCGCAGAGGCAGCTGGTCCATTGAGGTAGCTTTGACAGTGTTCGCATATAAGTGGCTGTATCCGAACCGGGTGTTCTTGAACCGAGGGAATCACGAGACCAACGGTGAGTGCTTCCTGGATCGTTCGGTGTTGTCTCGCTAACAACAGACATGAACAAGGTGTACGGATTTGAGGGAGAGGCGAAGAGCAAGCACGGAGAGCAGACGTACAAGCTGTTCGCCGATGTCTTCACCGCATGTGAGTTTAACTTGTAGCACACCGATACCTTGGAACTCGCATTCTCCGTAGAGTCAGAGCGCTGACAGCAGTACCGCTCGCAACCCTCCTGTCCGCGACCGAAGCGCCCACGTCAAAATCATCTCCTGGCTCGCACTCTGCCATCCTCTCTCCACACGGAAAGAAGCGGTACCTCGTCGTCCACGGCGGTCCGCCCGTATCGAAGGATGGGGTTACGCTCGACGAGATCTCCAAGATCGAGCGATACGGTCGACAACCAGGACAGGAGGGGCTCATGTGCGAGATGCTGTGGACGGATCCGCAGGAGCAGCCTGGCCGAAGTCCCTCGAAGCGGGTAAGTCGCAACTGGCTGAGTTCATGTCCGTGTGGACGTTGATCGGTTAGGGCGTCGGCCTCGCGTTCGGTCCAGATGTTACCCAGCGATTCTGCGAGGCGAACGGGATCACGTCGATCATCCGATCACATGAGGTCCGGCAGGAGGGATACGCGATCGAGCAAGGCGGATTATGCATCACCGTGTTTAGCGCGCCCAACTATTGCGACCAGACCGGCAACAAGGTGAGCTCGGGTCCCCGACTTCTCATTGTCAGCGCGGGGCCGGGGAGAGGGCTGACAGTCAGGGCGCAGTCGTGCGAATGCGGTCGGATGGAGAGCTGGCGTTCGAGAAGTTCATCAACGTCCCGCATCCTGATGTCAAGCCGATGGCGTACGCGGGCGGATTCATGGGCATGTAGAGTGTGCCGCAGAAGAAGAGATGGCCGAGGCGGAACTCGAGCCTGGCGCGGATGGTCGCGGGAGATCTGCCGTGGACGTCTGAGCTGGTCGAGCAGGATGCGGCGAGGTACAGGCACGAGCTCGCGCCGTGAGGGCTGGGAGGGGAAGAGGCGCATTTTTAGATTATCTGGAGTGGGATGCTTTAATGCGTGTGAGGAGCGCAGGGGAGATGGTTCGTTAATGCCTGTTCCTGTTGTGTGCATATACAGTGTCGTGAGCGCGAGGCCTGGCGCGATAGCATTCATGCATGATCGTCACGGCTCTTCGTTAGGTTGCGGCAGGCTATTGAAGGTGGTATACGGGTTGAGGCACATGAAGCGCACATTGACAAGGGTGTGGGGAAGGTACAAGTAGGGAGATGGTCCAGGACAGGCAGGCATTACTCGTTATGTTGTGGTGTTATGGGCGGTTGGGTAGATGGCGGGTTTGATCACCCGGAGGGGCGGCAGCGGACAGGCATGGATGCAGTAACGAGCGAGACCGACGGGGGTGTGACGGCAAGGAAGAAGACACTTTCTACGCTGGGGGAGGGACCGCCGCCGAAGCCAGGTGCCGTCTGTAAGCCACGTAGACCAGGCCGAGCATGATGAGCAGCTTGAACAGCGTTTCTGGCATTAGCCATATCCAGGGACGCCGCACACGCGCCGAAGCTGCCCGCCCAACACGGCAAAGTTCGGGTCGAATACCACTCACTGAGGTGCCAGACAGTCTCGCGCGGGTCTACGCGCTTCGCGTCCGGATGCGCAAGCGTGCGGGACACGACCCTGTTGACCCTGCTGATGGGGTGCTGCTTCGTCCCTCCCACCTCGCCCTGTCCCGCCGACTCAGCCGCAGCCGCCGGCAGAGTGGGAGGCGACAGACACAAGGCTTCGCGGTAACCATCCACACACCGCTCCATCGCATCCCACCAGGTGAACCCCTTGATGCCCTCCGTAGACGCGACCTTGCCCATGCGCGCGCGCAGCCCGTGGTCCAGCACCACCTGCGCGAGGAGCTTTGCGTAGTGCTCTGCTGATTCCGCAAACGAGGCGGTCGCGTTGTTCTTCAGAGCTGCGGGCCAGGTCTTGCAGCTGGGCGGCATGGGAAGGAGGAGGCCCGTCGGGGAGGGGCCGGACGGGGTCACTAGGTCGCGCGTGCCTTCTGCGTCGAGGCCGATGACGGGCTGCGGGTTAGAACCATGTCGCCACCGCGCGCGCCAGAGTGCTCACTAGACCCGAGGCGAGGGCTTCAAGCACGACCTGGCCGAATGTCTGCATGTCAGCGTGAGTCTAGCGACAGTCGGGCCCATTGCAACGCACCTCGGTGAAGCTCGGGAAGGCAAAGACGTCTGCGCTCGCAAAACACCGCGCGAGCTCCTCGCCCACCCGTTGACCCATAAACACCGCATCGTACCCCTGCTTCTCGCAGATTCCCTCGAGCTCGGCCCGCGCCGGTCCGTCGCCCACGAAGACAAGCTTGGGTAGTGTGCCGGCAGGGAGGATCGAGGGCAGGCGGGCGTAGGCAGACAGGAGAAGGTGGATGTTCTTCTCCCATGAGCTGCGCGTGAGCTCCTTGTGTCTTCGATCCTGTCCTTCACTCCACTCACATGCGTCCCACGAAGAGCAAGACCACCCTGCTTGGTAGCTCTCCCCGGCTGTCTCCGGCTGCATCTCTCGCGATCAGGCTCGTCGTCGGCGCAGACGGCGAGAGCGAGATGATCTCGTCGATGCCATACACGTCGGCGCTCTCCGGCCCCACCGCCGGGCTCTGCGGCGGGGTCAACGGCAGGCTCGCTTTGCGCCCCTGGAAGTGCAGGCCGAGATCGCTGTTCTCATGGATGGTCGGGAGCATGCCCTTGCCGAGGGCACGGACGGGCTCGAGACGATGCTCGATAACCACATTAGTCGCTTTAGGGGCGTCGCCCACTCCCCAGCTCGCTCGGAGCGCGGACGACCGCTTCGTCGGGGAAAACTGGGAGAGGTCGACGCCGCGAGGCCAGAGGTTGACCTTGGCAAAGTCGTTCGAGTGGAGCATGGCTTTGGTGGAAGGCGACGGGCAGAGGGTGATGAGTGTCCTGGTGTGAGCTAGCCAGCACATGGAGGTGTGGACAAGCTGTGGTTGGCGCAGAAGTCAACGCTCACTTGGAGTACAACCAGCGCTGGAAGCGCCATAGTATTGGCTCGAGCCACGACATCCCGAACAGCGTCGCATACGTAGCGAGGTTCCTGCGTGTGAGTCGTGGACATGGATACGCATGGCACGCTTACGTATGGTAGCTTGCAACGATGGCGCCGTTGATGCCGCTTCCCAGGGCCGGACCATCCGCCGTCACCCATTGCCTGCGGTCAGAGCGTACTTGGCAGTCGCAGCGTCGATCCGCTCACTCTCCCGCCCAGCCCAGCTCCATCGCCATGAGCGTCTGCGCGCCGAGCCAGATGGGGTCCACAAAGTGCACCACGTCGGGTTGCTGCGGTCAGGCGCTGCGGCGAAGATGGGTCATGGACACTTACAAACTCCTTGATCACGCGCAGGAACCTCGGCCGGAGGAAGTTGAGCTGAGCGTAAGTCACGGGTGATATGAGGCTTCGTGGCAAGACAAACCTTGAGGCCGGGATACACCACGAGCGGGACTCCCAGCGTTCCCACGAGCGGATGACCCGCGTAGCTGTCCATCCCTGACCCGGGTCCCAAGAGCATGCACTGGTGTCCCTCGTTCTTCAGGTGCTCCAGCAGCCTCGCTAGCGTCCTCGTCACTCCATCGACCTTGGGCAGAAAGTTCTCTGGGGTGAGCTCTGCCGGCTTGTCCCTTCTTTGCCGAGCCACGCTCACCCGTAACGATAACGATCCGGAGGCCTTTCCGCCCCCTGCCCTCTTTCAGCCACGTCCGCCTCGCGGCCCGCTCGTCCGCGCCTAGGTCCTGTCTCCAGGCGAATTGCGCTGCTTGTCGCGCAAGCTGATCCCGCTGATCGTCGGTGATCTGGTCGCGAGGCTCGAGGCCAAAATCCGAGGGCGCCATGGGCGGTGGCAGCTCGAGACTCTCCGGCTCGGCAGCGTACGTCGAGGATGATATGGTCGATCGTCGGAGCGGGCTCGAGACGGCGGGCGTGGACGGTGTGAGCGGAGGGGTGAACATGCTGGCCCCATGGTTGGTGTAGACCGTGTGCGCCATGTCGTCGAGGACGATACGATGTGAGATGGGTCGGGGAGTCGAAGCTGAAGGGAAGTGTCTCGCAAACGAGGATGGCGAGCTGGCGATCCTTTGGCCGGCCAGGAGCGTCTCGCGCGTGGGGGGTGATTGAGGACCGGGTGGTGGTGGCGTGGTCGCAGAGCGGGATGAGCTGTGTCTGCAGTTGTTGCTGCTAGAGATGGTCGACCAAGTTCGAGAAACTTATGAGCGGCGACACGGGGTGGTACGTGGGGACGAATGAGAGTAGGGTCGATTGAGCGTTGCGGCGCGAGCGATCGACGCTTGGTTGCATATGTACGACTCGCCGAGTTGCGACTAGCCTGGTCAGTTTGTGAGTTTAGCACAGAGCATCAAGCCAGAGAGTATCAGAGTCAACAAGGAACGCGTGCAGTGTCCACACGTACCCACGTACCCCACGCACGTTCTCATGTTGGACACCTGCCGCTGCGATTTTTAGGAACGTTTGCTAAAACGGCCCTTCCTCTTCTGCTGCTGATCTGAACAAGCCGCCGCCTCTGTAAGGAGCGGGATCCCAGCGAGACCAGGCGTAAGTGCATTGTTGCTGAGTCGGCATGTTGGCCGAGGAGGGGTTCTTGGACCGGGAAGACGGACGACGCGACCGGGATAAGTGGATATCCAGTGACTTTCACAATGCCGCACCGACCCGGGGTTCTTGCTCTCTCTCTCGCTCTGTATAACGACGTGCATAGCCCTCCGCCCGGTACGGAGTGCAGCGACGCAGGACTGGACACTGTGGGCATGGTCAGATGTCAAGGGTAGAGTCTGATGCACGCAACGAGACCAGGCCAAACGAATCGAACGTGCGCACCTGACGCTCACCGCTATCCAGTCACGTGACGGATGAGATGGGTGTCTCGCTCAGTGGGGACGCTCGTGCGAGATGATTGCATGCCCACGCTCGATGTGAAGATAGCACGAACCACCCCTGCTCCGAACATACACCCCGCGGACCTTGTGAGGAGACGGCATGACCTGGACCTGAGGTAAACGCCAGACCAGGGATGAGCCTCATGCGCCACCACCAGGTGGACATTTGGTTTGCCCGCCTGTGTAGGCGCACTAAGACGATAGCATGTACTTTTCACCAAAGTCAATCGGTACATAGATGGTACTACGACGAGTGCGCCCGCAAGAGTGTCTGGCACTAACGGATGGGCAGACACGGAAATAGTCATTGTGGCCCCTTGGAGCAGTGCACAACGGAGGATCGTGGTTCGTCGCGCGAAGGCTGAGGCCGCCCTCACCCTTTTCGAGCGGCCTTCCATGGAACTCTTCGACTCTCGCTGGAAGGGTGCGGCCCTCTCGTCATCAGTCCACTTGTGTCTCTTTGCCAACTACATTGACGCGGCGAGGCACACGCACAGCCTGAGGGCGCCTAAGCGAAGTTACCCCCCCCCCC
>CAUG01000194.1:27556-65269 GCA_000442785.1 Papiliotrema flavescens NRRL Y-50378
CAATGTCCCAAACGTCACACAGCGCCGGAGGTGTCCATCGTGCATCGCCGGTGGAAGCGCCTGCTCCCACCTCCATCGATAGTGCTTGCTGCAAAACCGCGACCGCGCCCCTCAGCGCGGAGTGTCCCTTGAACCATGACGCGGTCACATCGATGCCCGCCGCTACTTCCGATTCCGACCACCGAGCACGCCTCGCAAGTTACTTCGCAGACCTGGAGAGCTGGACACGAAAGGTCCACAGTCTATCGGATCGGCAGTCCGGAGTCGTCTTCGCAGCGGAGTGCCGCACTTGCGGACAGACGAAGACGGGCGATCTGCAGCGGTCGATCGAAGATCGGGTCTTGGAGTGCCCGAACCGGATCTGCCAGAGCGAGAATAATGGATTTTTCCAGCTCGAGCCGGGTGAGAGCAGGCGGCGCGGTGTGCCTGAGTGACAGCCACCCGGTGACTGCTTGGGTGATAGCGCAGTGTACGAGTACCTCAGATCCCCTTGTAATCGACCCTGTGAACCGCTGCACCGGTATCTCGCATGTCCGCGAGCATCGGCGTTGTCCCTCTGTTGTGGGTCGCTGCATCAGTGCCATCTCTAAGCGAGGCCATGGGATCTACTGGTCCAGGTACATTACCGGACGAGCATGTCGCTGCATGAATGCATAGTTGTAATGCTGACAGCTGTTAATCCGAGCACGACGGGGGTGGGTCGCGAGGTTACGTATGCATGCAGCCTGTTATCTATTAAGACCGGTTCGACCGGCGGTAACCCGTTGGCTGAGCCTCGCTTAGCTCTCCCGTCCCTAAATGCCCTCGTTAGTCTCCGCCCGTATTCGCCTCTACATCGTCTTCTGGCAGCACCCAAGTGCTCTCTCGTAATGCGGTGACACCGAGACTGGCCTGCGACTACCACGACCCCTGCGCCCTCGCCCACGGGATTCCCAGCATCAGATCTCACGACAATCGAGCTAAACCCTGTTCACGTTGTTAAGCCCCGGACGGAGAGCGCTTGGCTGACCACATTGTCACCTGATTGGCAGCGCGGGACCGACCAACCCGGACATGCGAGATAAGCCTTCCTCCCCTCACTGGCTTGTCATTATGACTCGTCCTGTCGGGCAAGCGAAAATCTTGGTCGTAGAGATAACGACAATGCCTCCGTGACGCACGACGTCAGCGCTATCCGGCGATACGGATGATCGTGTGCCCCGACTAGACGGGTGTGAACGGCATGTCCGCTGCACTCGGTCTACCGCTTCTTTCCGGCAAAAGTATATAGTCAAGCTGTGGAGCGCATCCATCGTTTCTCCCCTCACTTCACACGACCTCATACTCGCACTCGCCCATCTCTCAACCGTCGAACACGACCACGACCACGATGGGAGCCAAGTCTGTCTTGAAGCGGCTAGAGGCCGAGCACCCCGAGGGGCTCACCAACTCGGAAATGTTCCTCGCCTCGCGGGACCTGCTGCCGGTGCCCAAGGCTGAGAAGACGTGGGGTTACATGAGTTTCGTGAGTGCATCGGGCTGGATGGGGGATGCATGAGCTGACAGTCAGGTCTCGTTTTGGATTGCCGACTCGTTCAAGTGAGCGCCTGCGGGATTGAGCTGTCAGGGGCGGCATTAACAACCAGCCTGAACACCTTCACCATCGCCTCGTCGATGATCTCCATGGGCCTGTCCTGGTGGTGAGTTTGCCGCGACACACCATGCACCTCCCTCAACCCTCGAGACCACTCCTAACCCCAGGCAAGCTTTCCTTTGCGTCATCATCGGATACAGTCTCGTCGGGCCTCTGATCGTGCTCAACGCCCGACCGGTGAGTGGACCACCATGCACCGCGGGGACAACCAGCTGACCCCGCAGGGCGCCGTCTTCGGTCTCATCTTCCCCGCCGTCAACCGAACCACCTTCGGCCTGTACGGCTCCCTCTGGCCCGTCTTTAACCGAGCGGGAATGGCCTGCATCTGGTGGGGTGTGCAATCGTGGCTCGGCGGACAATGCGTCTACGTCCTCCTCCGCGCCATCTTCCCCTCGTTCGCCCGGATCCCCAACTCGATGCCCGCCGCTTCCGAGACGACCACCGGTGAGTCTCTTTACCCGTCCACCCTCCGCTTCACCCCCTGACCCCCAGCCTACGTCGTCGCGTTCTTCATCTACTGGTGCATCTCCCTGCCCACCATCTGGGTGCCGATCCACAAGCTCAAGTGGCTCTTCATGGCCAAGGCGGTCGTGGGCCCTGCGGTCGGTCTCGCCCTCTTCGGCTGGACGCTCTCTCGCGCTGGCGGAACCGGTCCCGTGTTCTCGCAGCCGGCCAAGCTGTCTGGCAGCGCGCTCCACTGGCAGATGCTCCTGTCCATCTCGAGCTGCTTCAACAACATGTTCACGCTCATCACCAACGCTCCGGACTTTGCCTCGCGAGCGCGCACCCCGGGCGCGGCGATCTGGCCGCAGCTCATCGCGATGCCCCTCGGCTTCATCTTCACGAGCTTCCTGGGTATCGGAATTGCCAGTGCCAGTGTGCCGCTGTACGGCGAGCAGATCTGGGACGTTGTCGCTGTAAGTCAACATTGTCTCACGCAAATACTGGGAAAGCGCTGACGGCAGAACATGGACAAGATGCTCGACGTGGACCCCTCGAGCAAGACGCGCGCCGGTGTCGTCTTCATCGCCGCTGGCTTCATCTACGTCCAGCTCCTGCTCAACGTCGCTGCCAACTCGATCTCTGCCGGCTGCGACTTGACGGCTCTCCTCCCGCGATACATCAACATCCGACGAGGTGGATACGTCGCTGCGATCGTCGGCCTCGCCATGAACCCGTGGCTCCTGTTCAAGTCGTCCGCGACATTCAGCAACTACCTCGGCGCTTACGGTGTGCTCCTCTCGTGCGTCGCCGGCCCCATGATCTGCGACTACTACCTCGTCCGACGCGGCCACTACCGCATCCGCGACCTGTACACCACCGACCGAGGAGGCTGGTACTGGTACTCGTACGGCGTCAACTGGCGGGCGTACCTCGCCTACTTCTCCGGCTTCGCCATCAACGCTCCGGGCTTCATCCACTCGCTCAACCCGGACATTGCGGTGCACGTTGCGGCCCAGCGGCTCTACGCCCTCTCGTGGCTCACCGGCACGGGCGTCTCGGCCCTGGTGTACTACCTCGCTTGTGTCGCGGCCCCGCCGCCGGGCATGAACCGCTCCTTCCACGAGGTCGACGAGAGCGAGGGCGAGGTCATGTTTGCGGGTGTGATTGAGGATGTCGACGGCAGCGAGAAGGAGCTGCACGGCAAGGGCGGCGCGAACTCGCCTCGTGTCCACGAGGTCACCGAGTTGATCTAAGCGAGTGGTCGAGCTGGTCATGTCCCTGCGGACCTGCAGTCGGACGGGAAGTAGCCTCTCTGCGACCCCTTTAGATGTGTATATTGTATAGCCGCGAAAGGAGAGCTGGAACGTTCAACGATATGCTATTCTACATTCTGATTCCTACATATTCGAGTGTGTCAAATCCCGGTTCGAGGGTGAGGTGGATCTCGCTAACCATACCTCCTCACCGACACTGCTTTCAATGAGCGACACATGCGCGGCAGGCCAGTACGAGAGATACACGAGATCGTCTGGCTACCCATCAGACCTGCCCCCTCGTCGATGCGCATTTAAAGACGAGTATCATGCATGCCTCGACCCCATTCTATCCGGTTCCGTACAGCCCGGCCTTTGCCGTCTGCACGCGCAGCCGACACAGCGTCGTCGCCAGCTCGAGCCCACACCGCACCGGGTCCAAGACGACCACCCCCTCCCCGCACGCCGCGCGTATCGCGTCCTCCAGGCCCGCCATGCCCGCGCACCCCAGGACGATGACATCCGCAGCCCTCGCCGGGTCCTGCACGAGGCGCTCCTTGCTGACTGCCCCCAGCGTCGTCTTGACCTGCTCGTGCGGCAGGTCGTGCAGCTCCGAGGTGCTGAAGCCCGACGAGACGACGCCCGCGCTGTTCAGGTGCGTCATCCCCACGGACGCGACCTCGCGCGCGAGCAGCAGCTCCCACCGCCGCGAGGTGGTGATGATGCCGGTGCGGGAGCCGATGGTCGCGGCGAGGAGGAGCGGCGCCTCGAGGATGGAGATGATGGGGATGGAGGTCACTTCGCGGAGGGCGGGCACGAGCGGGTGGGCCGAGAAGCACGCGACGACGATCTGCGGTCAGCACGTGTTGGCTGCAGCATTCGGCGAGTCGATCTCCTGGAGCCGGCAGCTGGCGTCGTAGTGCAGACGGCGGCCCGACGGGAATTCTGAGCCATCAGAGGTCGGGTGCACCACTCACCGCGTCCCAGCGGCCCAGCTCGGGCTTGACCTCCTGCAGGCATGTCCCCGCGGAGATGACACAATCTGCCGACCCATTGAGACCCTTCGGCACGGAATCCGGGGCAGTATAGAAGTCCAGGTTCGCAGCGTCGGCAGGCAGCGTCGCTTGCATGGTCTCGGTGAAGCTCTGGCGGGTCAGCGCGGGCGTGTCCGTCGTGTTATCGCTCCTGTCGACTCGCCTCGATCGAATTGGGGTTCAAGACGAGGATACGCGGCAGACCCGCCTTGGGCTCTTGACACGGGGTCAGGCGCATGTTGGCTGCAGTTGTGGGGGAGCCGAGGTGTGCTCGAATTGTAGACGTCAAAAGCTGTTCACAGGCAATAACAATCTCGGGAGGATCTGGGCGAGACGAGTCGGGCGTTATCTCCGGTGAAACCGGTGCCGAGAGCCGATGATGTGTGCCTCGGTCTCTGCTGTCCACGCTGCATACATCGTCCAGCCTTGTCAACGAGCTAGCTCGACGAGAGCAACCCACTACCACTGTTACATGCACAATACAAGGATCCGAGGACAAGCATATCTACATCGCCGCGCGTCACGCCGAGACGACGTTGCGTGGCGGGTTGCCCGCGAGCGCATCGGCCAGCTGGTCCAGGAGGAACCTGCCCGTTTCGCGGATGACGTCGAGGGTGGCTGCGCCGATGTGCGGTCTGGAGTCAGCGCCGCTCATGGCTACATATCGGAGCGCTCAGTCGATCCCCGCGCAACTCACGTCGAGATGACCCGCTCGTGCGCGATCAAGCCCGGATAGTCATCCCTCGAGAACGGCTCCTTCTCGTACGCGTCTATCCCCGCGCCCGCGATCCAGCCCTCATCCAGCGCCTTGAGCAGCGCCTGCTCGTTCACCACCCCGCCCCGCGCCGTGTTGATCAGCAGCGCGTGCTTCTGCATCATCCGCAGCTCAGACTCGCCGATGAGGTCGCGCGTGCTGGCCAGCAAGGGGACATGCAGCGACAAGACGTCGATGTGCGGGAGCATGTCCTGCACGCGCTCGACGCGGTGGAAGCGTGCGGACGGGACCAGGTCGGCCCATCGCTGGAGCCCCTCGGGGGACAGGACGGGGTCATATAGGTATATGACCGCGTTGAAGGCGCCGCAGAGCATACGGGCGAGGGCGAGGCCGATGTTCCCCCCGCCGATGATGCCAAAGGCCCGCCCGCCCAGCTGCATCCCCACGGCGCCCTCGGACGCTTTGTCGACGAGCGCGCCGGACCGGATCTTGCGGTCGATGGCCGCGACGTTGCGCGCGAGGGCCATGATGAGGGTCAGGGCCAGCTCGGACACTGCTCCGGCCTGTTGTCAGTGCTGTTCGCCGTGCGGACAGACGATCACAAAGAGGATTATGGCTCAAAGGTCTTGAGTCGGGTGCGGAGGCAACGACAGTACCCACATTCACGCCGGCCGAGTTCATAGTCAGAATCCCCCGCTCCGCAAGCTCCTTGACCGCAATCGTGTTGGTCCCGACGCCATGCTTGCCCACGTACTTGAGCCGCTCCCCAATCTCGGGCACCTCCTTCGGGCTCAGCACAATCGTGCGCAGCATGATCGCGTCCGCGTTGGTCTTCCACTCGGCAGCGCGCGGATCGTCGTGCGGCACAAAGTCGAACAGCGACTTGCCGTAGTCCACCACGGACTGCTCGAGGGGGTACCGGCAGACGACGGTCGGGCGGGCGTTGACGGGCATGGTAGGGGGTGATGATGATTATTGAACGAAGGAGAGGTGAGCGGAGGAGCTTGTCGCCTGCGCCATGTTATGGGTCGTAGCATGCAAGCCCGGGGTACCGCATACCGCACGCCGCATGCCGCACACCGCAGGCAAGTCGCAAGACGGTGAGATACCGATGCAACCAACAGTCAGGCGTTCGGAGATGGGCGCAATGCCGATGCCGCCGCCGCTTATCGGCGTTGAACGCCGTACGGTCTCATGTGCGTCGCGCACCGGCGCTCACTGCCTTTCACCGACACCCATTGCCCGGGACGCATGCATGAGCCGCCTCGCACCGTCCCCCGCTCGTTTCCAGGCCGGGCCCCAGCAGCGTGCGTGCGTAAATGTGCAATACATGGGCAGGCGGAATGGGATCGTGTACCCGCCGCTAACCCGGACTGCCCGTTCTGAACTGCCCACCTGATGTCCCCTGCGGCGGGCGGGATGAGCCCAGTTCACGATATTCAAACAATGGCTTAATCGCTACAGCATGCATCTGAACAGTATGCGAAACAGGATATTGTCGTGAGATTCGTTTCGAGCTCGTTGTCAGTGATTATAAGGTGCGTCTATGAGTTTCGTGTCTTTCTAAGTCTCCTCCGCTTCCACATCTCCATCGGCCTCTGGACGCGTGTCTGGGAGCTCCGCCTCTGTGCGCATTGTCGCTGTCGACCAGATCACCCAACCTGACTCGGTTCGTCCCCTTGTGCAGGTTCGCCCTTACGGGGCCGCATCCAGATCGACGCCGCTGCCGTTTATCGCCTTGCCCTCGGCGACGCGGTAGTGTTTGGAGAAGGCGCCGTTCTTGCGGTGGTACTTTGCCGACTGGAACATGACGTACGTGCTACCAGTCAGTCCGTTACCCATGCAACTTGTCCCACCCGCTGCAACTCACGCCGCGAACGTAGCAATTGTACCGGGCCAGAGGAGGCAGATGGACGCCACGCATTTTGCGTACTGCTTGTACCCTGCTCCATCAGTCCTGTGACGCGTACTGGCCATTTAGTTCACGCGCAACTCACGCAAAGGCGGGTTCGGACTCTCCAGACCACTCAGAACCCCCTGCGCCGTCGCCAGACCGCCGGCCAGTCCCTCGTACTTCTCCAGGTGCGCACTGCGCATGACGACAATGACGGTCATGGCGAGAGCGTCAGCCAGGACCATCGCGCACGCTGTCACGGCGGACGCGAGCCACGCGCGCTTGACCCACTGCGCCTCGTGCCGCTCGGGCCAGAAGAGGTCGAAGAAGAAGCCGGCGCCAAAGACGGTCGCGACGGCGATGCCGACGAAGATGTTGTACGAGGCGATACCGACCAGGTCGTTGTTGTAGATGGATGGCCCGCGGGGCGTGAACTGATGCTCGAAATGGCGCTGCTGGTGGATGTAGTCTGGGGTCAGCGGGTGCGTAGGCAAGCTTTTCGCCAAAGCATGGCGGGGTGCGGTAAAGGGAAGGGGCGCGGTACTCACCATCTATCGCCGCCGTTCCGACCGACTCGGAGCACACACACAGGACCATGGCGATTTGGTACACGATAAACTTGGTCCTCCGCAAATGGTACACCTGCGGTCAGTCGTTACTCGTGACTTGCGTAACTTCTGTCACTCACATTGTTCCACATGTACGATGACTTGAACTTGTTGTAGTGGATCTCCTTGAGGTCCAGCCCCCAGATGACCGGTGCCATGGTGTTGTTATCGTGCGGCGCGGGTTGGAGGTCTGCGAGTGTTGATGAATTTCAAGCGGCGTGCTAGATACAAACACAGAAACAGTTGGGTGGTGATCTACCGAGAGGGTCTGACAAACGGTGCGAGGTCGAGTGATAGTGATTGGAATGATGCAAGAGATAAATTTATCATGTAAGGAACGTCGTGTCCGAGCTGTGAGTCGCGCAGCTGCTTAGTCGGATCTGTCCAACTCGCAGACCTTCATGGTCCTCTTTGACGACGGCCGTAGACGGAGATACGTCATTGGGATGAGTCGGTCGAGCACTGGCCCATGTATCCCCTTGTAGCTTGGTGGAGCCCATGCCCTAGTCGACGGCAGGACAATCCATCTCCCTGGCATTCGTCAGCCGTTTCAGCGCGAAGCGAGCGACCTCCGCAAAGACGAGCCGAGCAGTCCATCAGTCAGCATGAACAAAAGTCAGCATAGCCGCAAGCCGCCCTTCTCGTTCCTGGGACAATGTTCTTTTTTGGGATCAGTCCAAGCCAGAGCCCAAACCAAAGCCCAAGCCCAAGCCGACCTCTGCGCCGAAGAAAACAGTCGACAGCCAGAACTGCCTAGCGACCGCGTCATCCCTTTCAAGACATCAATGACGTATATCCCATCTCACTCACTGTCCCTTCCGCCCCCCGCCCCACGCCATGTATCCCTTCCGCGGGAACGCATCCCGTACGGCGCCGGCTGGATGCACGCATGCATTACACACATTCCCGTCGCCATCAAGCCGGATTAACACAGTCACTATGCATACGTTCTGCACACGCTTCTCAACGGCACAATCTACACCTTGTAATCTCCACCAGTCTCATGATCGATCCACTCAAAGATCTCCTGGGCTTGGAAAAAGGCCTCGTCTTCGCCGCCGTACACGGCGAACACATCGGCAATATCTTGACTGCTGATCTTCAAGGGCTCGCCAAGCGCATCGGAGGCCAGTTGGGACTGACAGAGCTGCTCTAGTCGCACAAAGAACGCAACGGCAGCATCCACGGTCTGCGCCGCTGTCAGTATGCCATGATTTTGGAGGATGACACCTTTGCCGTGTGGACCCAGTGCTCGACAGATATTCTCGCCCTCTTCGTCGTCCAGGACAATACCGCCGAAATCGTCGTACAGGCGGACTGTATCGGCAAATGCAGCTGCATCTACGTCGTCAGCATTATCGTCGAACGCGACTCACCATGAGAGGCGATGTCCACATTCCTGCCAAGAACACTGAACGCCCGGCCAAAAGTAGTGTGGCTATGCGCGGCGGCATGGATGTCTTTGCGCATCTTGTGGATCGCGCCATGTATGGCAAAACCGGCGGCGTTGTCTAACGTTAGCGGGAAGAGCGTGCATCAAAGGCAGGAAGCACAGATCTGCCCATCTCCGGGTTTGCCTCCCTCCAAGATGTTTCCGTCGTGATCTATCAAGAGAAGGTCTGACACTGTCATGAGATCGAACGCAACGCCATATGGGTTGACCCAAAATGCACTTTGACGTAAGCGACTAAGCGACCTTCTACTTTGTGTCCTTACTCAGGATTGATCACATCCCGGACCGTGATATGCCCAGCCACTCCTTCATCGAAGCCGAGCTTGGAGAATACGCGGAACGAGGCAGCGAGTCGCTCTTTTTGGTGTTGGCGCTGCCATCAGCATCGATTTGCTGCCGCCTTCGGCTCACCTCTTCTTCCTTGGATGAGAAAGTCGGATGACTGTATCGCTTGCTTCTGGGACTTCGAGCACCGCCCACCAGCTTCAAGGTAGTGGGAGCTGCCAGTGTCGCTGGAGACAAAGCTGTCGTTACCGACATGGTGGATTACTTGCTTTGTGGCTGCTCATATTGGTCATGATGGCTTATAAGATCGAGGACGTGCAGGCCGGATTTACATTTCCGTCTTCCGACTCGCAATTCCGGCTTTCGGCTCATCGCCGTTGCTCGACCTCTCGCCTGTATTCATACATTAGTCTAGCTTGGTAATGCATAGCAGTGGCTATCGCCTCTTTCACGAGCATCATGACAGCAGTAGAACAGCCCAAGGTGCGAAAATTTCGACGAGCGGCCCAGCCAACCTTCGCTGTAAGTCTTCGCGTCGCGGCGTCACCTGAGAGCCGTTCGCTGATGGGCAGAATGTGAGCGAGGAGAAGATATATAGAAAGGGCCGCTTGGCAATGGCCTGTCGTGTGGTCGCTGCGGAAGGATGGGGTATTGGATGCGGAATGTATCTCTCGGTAAGGCAAAAGCGTCGATAGATCTCTTACCACTCCCTGAAGCTTTACAGTCACGCGACCCGCTAGACAAATCAACGATCTGGGTCCTTCCAGCTGGAAAGGCGTTGGCGGCGATGAAGTCGGCCGACCTGGTGCAAGTGTCGATCGACACAGGTGCCGTACTCAGCAAAGATCATCCATGGGGGTGTAAGTGGACACTCTGGCTCGTGCTGAACCTCAGACGACATCAACGCCGTCGCAATCCATCGTGCAATATACCTGGCTCGTCCAGATGTCGGAGCGATCATCCACGGCAGCTCACCGAATGCCCGTGCCTTCTCTATGCAGGACAAGGAGCTCGAGATGATTGTGCAAGGTGATGCCAAACAGACGACCTGAAGCTGACGACAGACTCGTGCACCTTTCATCAACGCTTTCACAAGTTGCCTTTCAGTATTGGTGTCAATGCGGACTCGGACCCCGTTGCCGTGTCAGATTGCCTCGGCAAGGGAAAGGGCTTTGCGATGCAGAACAGGGGTATCCTCCTTGTAGGAGCCAGCATCGAATGCTGTATCAGCTATTTCATTCGGATGGAGAGTCTCTGCCAGATCCAGCTTCTGGCCGAGACCGCTGCCAAGGGCAGAGGAGGCGCGCTGGTCAAAGTGGGGCAACAGGAAGTTCAGGTCCGTCCAGTCCGTTTGGTCGCAATCATTTTAACTCACCGGTGTAGTTTACGTTTGATAATAGCGGCTCGGAACATCATGCGTGGTTGATGGCCATGCCTTACTTCGCCCGGCAGGACCGTTTGACTGGCGGGGCCACTGTTATCTAGTTCGGTAGATGTCGAAGTGTCTCCATGTCATCCCCTGCGTCGTCTTGCAAGATGCGCGTTAATCCCTTGTCCGAGTAGTTTTGGCCGCTGCATGTTCCAACTGGAGTCCATCCTGTGAACGCATTTTGTCAAGTTCGCCCCTTTTCTCGTATACAAAACGTTGAATGGGCTAGATGACAACAATGAGGCTTGATCTGTACAAGAGCTACCCTATGGGGATATCGGACGTGGTACTCGGTTCTTGGTTATCGCCGTTAAATATCTCCCAGAATGTAGTTCCTTGGAGCCATTCGTGCAGCTCCTTGGGCAGCTCCTCGAGCTGGTCGAGAGTCGGAACCGGCAGATGGTTCTGCATGATCGGTCCGGGATTTCCCTGTCCCGGCAGCCATTCCGCTCGCAGGGTGTGGATCACTTCTAATCCGCGCCGAGCCTCGATCCAGGTCGCCGTCAGTTGATCCATGAACCACACCTGAGGTCAGCTGGACTCTCAAAATCGGTGGCTTACGATCTCGTCGAGCACTTGCAATTGAGGAGCGTAAACCGATGGCTCGATGCTAGAAGACACGATGCGCAACAACTGTACTGTCGCGGTCGCAAAGATGATTGGGACTGATCATCAGCGAAGCCGGAACAGCGGAAAGAGTAAGCTCACTGAGCGTGGCAGTGGAGTTTCTGACCCCGTGTTGGGCTTCATACACCTGTGGGTCAGCAGACGGACCGAATCCTGGCCCTTGCCCACCCGAAGGAGCTCTACTGTCATCGTAGCGGCCTGATCGCAGCGATGAGCAGGTGAAGGACTGATGTCGAGATGGCTGCGATAGTACGGCCGATAAAGGTATATGTTGGTCACATGATACAGCATGTGCATGATCAGTGCATGGGGAAGTGGGTGCAGGGCGGGCTGTGAGAAGGGCTGATCCCGATACCAGCGGTCCAGCATCGGTGCCAGGTTTAACACTTGGTTCTCGATGTTTGAGCCTTGCGGCCCCACGGAATAGCTACTATCAGTTGCTTTACACAGCCCCCATGCGCTACTGACGGTGGATTCGACATGACTGTGCGAAGTATACAATGCAGACGAGCCGACCAATGAAATACGGTCGACACCATGCCCGGCAGTCCATTTGCGATGCTGGTCTTGCCATAAGCATTCGAGGACCAGGGCATCGCATCCGTTGCAGGGTTGATGCGGGGTAGCACGACTTCTGACTGATGACTGAGCATCGGCGGGCGCCCCACTGCAATGGCTCGAAGCTGGATGAATAAGCGTCTAGAAGACCGGTCCTTGGCCTATACCCACCACGTCTTGCTGATAAAAGGTCCAATAAGCGTTGTTGCGCAGATCCCGCTCATCGTCGGTGATTTGGCCGGATATCAAGAGATAGTCACACTGCAGTGAGCCAGGTGAATAGTACAATATACGTAGGACTCGCATTCAAGTTGACTCCCAACTGAACATCAGCGATTGTATTGCTGACTGAAAGCTTGGCTCACTGCTTGGACCGCAGCAAATGCCATGCCAAAATAGATATACCCTGTGTCTCTCGCAGACATTTCCTTCCTGACGTTCCTGCATCTGCACGTCGGTGAGCGATACAGGCAGGGGAATGCGCCCAGGACTCACGTCGCAAACAGAATGAAAGCTCGAAGGGTGCTTAGATCCGGATTTTCCGTTTCTGCTATTACCATGTCCGCAAAGTGTTTGTCCATCATGTTCTCCATCGCTGTCGCAATGTCGGGCCAATAGCTTCGGAGCAGATGAAGTCCAAGGTAAAGCACGCAGTTGTGCAGCAGAGGAGAATACGCGGCAGTTCGTGTAGGCGGAGGGGTAGACCTGGGAAGGCGAGTGACAAGATTGCATGCATCCATGTCGCGCGTGAAAGCTGGCATGTCGACGACTCGGCACCATGGTGCATAGTACGCACCGAAGATGGCGATAGCTGCATCGTGAACAGCCTTGGTGATCGGTAAGTCCGGAGGAAGGTGTTGCGCCCAATTGATATAGTCACCCGGGCGTTGATCGACGTGATCGTTGCAAGTGGAGGGACGAATTTGGTGAGCATCTCTGGCATATGACCAAAGGGACGTCGGACCGATCTGCATCAGAGAGCCGCCTTCGGGTCGCTAAAATTCAGCCATAGCCCTTGCATACTGGCCTCACCTTGAGACGACCGTCTGCTTGCGACATATGAGATCCTTGTGAGGTCGCAAAAGGAGATCCTCCTTGCTGAGAGTCTTGAGTGGTTCTCGGAGGTATTGATATCGCCGTGGTTGGCATTGTTCCCGTGGAAGTGGTGGCCAGCCCGACGGTGAAGGTGTCCGAAAAAGAGGCCGAGTCGGCCATCGCTGTATTCGTAGCGACATGGGAGTCTCTCCGGATCGTTGTTGGGGAGCTACTATCTGGGTGGGTTGACGAGGCATTAGAATTGTCCATGCTCCCGATTTGGGTGTTCAAAAGGAGAGGAGAGGTACCAAGGATGGGGGCATCTGGTGTTTGCGGCGTGGGAGGTGTCGCTATGCCGTGCCCGGTAGTGTGCAACAAGCCGACAAGCTGATCGATACGGTCTCGGATGTCCAAGACTACGCCACGGCTTCTGCAGGTCAATTCAAGAATACCTCATGCGCAAACGACGTACTTGCGCCCATCATTCTTACCGTAGGTGCACTCTTGCTTTTTCTTCGAGCATGTAACACAGCTGGGCCGAGCGCCGTCACACTTGACCTTCCTGAGGATCAACACCGTATACTTTCGCTCTGTATACAAAATCTCGCACTTGGCCTTGCATGCGTCGCAGGCCTGGGAGACGTGCTTGGTCCCTAGTCGCTTTGATTTCTTGACTGGGTGTGGGTTCCCCTCATCTCCCTGGCCGTCCGACCTCTGACTCTCATCCTCGTCCCTTAGCCGTGTAGTAGCCGACGGTCCTGCAGCTCCGAGGTCGCTCATTTGCTTCTGCCGAGCGGGCGATGGGATGAGGAAAACGATATCCGTGGATCCTGCTGAATACCTATTGGTCGGAAAACGAGGTTGCTATCTTGCCCTCAACCCACGTGAGGGTCAACATCACGTGTAAGTCAGGAGGGGCAAGTCTTGCTTCGCGACGGAATTACATTTCCTCATTTTCCGAACATCCATTCAACCACCACCATGACTGGGTCTTCTTCGTGTGGTTAGCAGTCGCGTGCGGTCTGATCGAGGTATATCCGCGAGACCTGTTCCTGCTGCAGTGGAATTCCGATCGACCCAGTCGGAGCACTATGATCGTATATATCGTTCGCCTTCGCGAGACATCCGTATTGTAGTCCACTCTCCCCCTGCTCATCTCAGCCATCATGCCTGTTGCTGTGCGTTCACACGCAGACGACAAAGTCAAGATATGTATAGACCGAGGAGGAACATTCTGCGTGAGCTATCTAGTCAACATCTAACCCACAGTGCGTGGCTAAAACTAGGATGTAATTGCTCGCAGCGATTCGAAAGGCGATCACTTGGTCAAGCTTCTCTCTGTAGACCCGGCAAAGTGAGTCAACTTCTCAAGTGTCCTGGATACCTAGCTGACTTGAGCTATCCCGATGCTCCCAGAGAGGGAGTGAGGCGAGTGCTAGAATGGTTTACAGGAGAGGAGATACCACGGGGTCAGCCTTTGGACACGACCAGGATCGAGTACCTGCGGATGGGCACTACAGTCGCGTGAGCATTAGCTTCCAGACGACGAGCTCACTGTCTAGGACGAATGCCCTCCTTGAACGCAAGGGCGAGAACTGTGCCTTGGTCACCACACAAGGGTTCGGCGACGCGCTCGAGATCGGCACCCAGACCCGGCCTCACCTGTTTCAGTTGGCAATCAAAAAGGTATGTTATCAATGTCTTAGTAGCTGACTACTAGCCCGACGTGCTGTACACCAAGGTGCTTGAGATCGACGAAAGAGTCGTCCCTGAGTGGGAAGACTTTGGGGAGGGCGAACCGGTGCCCAAGACGTACAGCGAGATGGGAACACTAGAACACGGGATCAACGGCGCCAAGATGCGTTTGTTGCGACCCTTGGGTGCGTTGATTTCCCGAAGGTCTGAGAGAACGAGCTGATCAAGCAAGACGAGGACAAGGCTACGAGAGACCTGCAGAAGCTATATGACGAGGGTTATCGCTCCATCGCCATAGCCCTCGTGCATTCGTACCTTTATCCCGTCCATGAGCAACGAGTGGAGGCGATTGCGCGACAAATCGGTTTCGAGCAAATTTCGGTGTCATCGAGCCTTCAAGCGATGATCAACCTGGTGTCACGAGGTGGATCCGCAACGGCCGACGCATATCTCACGCCCGAGGTCAAGCGATACCTTGATGGTTTCTCCAAGGGCTTCATTGGCGGTCTGAGTGCGGAGAATGGTTGTCGCACCTCCTTCATGCAAAGCGACGGGGCTTTGTGCAACCACCGCAGCTTCAGTGGCCTGAAAGCGATCCTTTCCGGCCCAGCTGGTGGAGTAGTAGGCTTTGCCAAAACCTCCTACGACCCTCGAGATGGATCGCCGGTGGTCGGTTTCGATATGGGAGGAACGTCCACCGATGTCTCTCGCTTTGGCGGAAAATACGAGCATGTCTTCGAGACGACCACTGCCGGCGTAACGATCCAAACACCTCAACTCGACATAAACACGGTCGCAGCCGGTGGGGGATCTATCTTATCCTACCGAAATGGTCTATTAGCCGTGGGCCCGGAGTCTGCCGGTGCCCATCCAGGTCCCGCTTGCTACCGAAAGGGCGGACCTTTGACGGTGACCGATGCCAACGTTTTCCTTGGACGGATTCACATCGACTCTTTCCCCAAGATTTTCGGTCCCACCGAGGATCAGCCGCTCGACTACAACATAGTAAAGAGCAAATTTGAGGCTCTGACCCGTACGGTCAACAGCGAGAACAAAAGCAATTTGACGCCTGCTCAAGTCGCCGCAGGCTTCATCGATGTCGCAAACGCGTCCATGGGTCGGCCGATTCGAGCTTTGACAGAGCAACGAGGTTTCCGGACCGGTGCACACATCCTGGCCTGTTTCGGCGGGGCCGGCGGTCAACATGCCTGCGCGCTTGCCGGATTGCTTGGAATACCTCGAGTCATCGTGCACAAATACTCCTCACTGCTCTCTGCATTCGGTATGGCTCTCGCCGACGTAGCCGTGGACAACTCGGAGCCATTCGACAATCGCTCCTACAGTGAGGAAGTTATTGCTGCGGTCGAAGAACGGTTTGCGGCACTCGAACGGGTTGGAAGGGAGCAACTCTTATCTCAAGGTATCCCGAAGACTGCGATCCGCTTCGAGCGATACCTCAACCTTCGTTACCGAGGGTCTGACACGCGTCTCATGATTCAGAAACCAGACGATGGGGATTTCGCCGCATCCTTTGTCAAGCGACACAAGCGAGAATTCGCCTTCAATCTCGAGGTTCCGATCGACATTGACACCATCCGGGTGCGAGCGGTCGGTCTCGGTGAGGAGGAAGATCATCCCTCTCCCTTTGTCAAGGATCTGGAAATTCTTCCCGAGATCACAGTAGCCAAGGACGCACACTTTGCGACGAATGAGATCTTCTTCGAGCAAGAAGGCAAGTTTCACACCTCGCCTCTTTACCGTCTCGATACTCTAGCACCTGGAACAGCGATTTCCGGGCCCGCAGTTCTGCTGGACCAGACGCAAACGATCTTGCTCCACCCGCAGAACAAGGCTCGAATCTTGACCAATTGTGTCTAGTGAGTGTTGCGGAAATGAAAGATCAAACTAATGTTCAGCATCGATGTCGGTCTCGGTCAGAAAGCCGATCTCGATCCAAACGTCGTCGATCCCATCCAGCTCTCGATCTTTTCCCATCGGTTCATGGGTATTGCAGAGCAAATGGGCCGGGCCCTGCAGAAGACCGCCATCTCGCTCATGATCAAAGAACGACTCGATTTCAGTTGCGCTATTTTCGGCCCCGATGGTCAGCTCGTGGCCAATGCTCCCAATGTGCCGGTTCATCTGGGCAGTATGCAGTACGCTGTGCAATTCCAAGCTGAGCTTCGCAAGGGTCAGCTTCGACCTGGAGACATCCTTGTATCGAACAAACCGGGCGCTGGAGGCACGCACTTGCCTGATATCACCGTGAGTTCTCTGACGAAACGCCCACTATGAGGCTGACTGTCTCAGGTCATTCAACCCGTGTTCGACAAGGGCTCTACCTCGGAAATCGTCTTCTGGGTAGCTGCTCGAGGTCATCATGGTGATATTGGAGGGCTTCAGGGTCAGTCTATGCACCCTGACGCTGTTGAATCGTGGCAAGAAGGTGCAGCATTCGTGTCGACCTTCCTCGTTCGAAATGGAGAGTTCAACCTACCCGAGGTAACACGCATATTCGAAGCCGCTGGATCTTACTCCGATTGCCTCGCCTCGCGACAACTGGACGTCAACATTTCTGACTTGAAGGCTCAGTGCTCTGCCTGCGCCGTCGGGTCTGCACAGATAGAGGAACTCTTCGAAGAGTAAGTCTCTGCTCGGAAGATGAGGTGCCCACTGATGCTCAGGTACGGCAAGCTCGTCGTTCAGCAGTACATGGGAGCCATACGAACCAATGCCGAAATGGCCGTTCGATCATTCTTCAAGCAGTATGATCGCAAATGTCTGGTTGCTGAAGACTACCTCGACGACGGGTCAATTATCCGCCTTGGTGTGGACATCAGAGATAACGGCTCAGCTTCGTTCGACTTCACGGGCACCACCTTGGAGTCGTACTCAAATCTCAACGCCCCATCTGCAATCACTCGGTCAGCGATCATATATTGCCTGCGAACGATGATCGGGACCGACATGCCCATGAACGCTGGTGTTTTGGCACCGATCACCCTCACCATCCCCAAGAACAGCTTGCTCGACCCTAGCGAAGACGCGGCGGTGTGCTCAGGCAATACTGAGACGTCGCAGCGAATCGTCGATGTCATTTTCAAAGCTTTCGAGGCATGCGCAGCCTCCCAGGGAGGCATGAACATGACCGGATTCGACTACAAACAATACTACTATGGCGAGACTATCTGTGGCGGTGCGGGGGCCGGTCATTCTTGGAATGGACAATCGGCCGTCCATGTCAATGCAAGTCGATACCTTTTGATCGAGACATCGCTGACTGGCAGATGACCAACACGCGGATAGGAGACGTCGAAATCATAGAAAAGCGGTTTCCGATCCTCCTTCGCGAGTTCTCCATCCGTCGAGGCTCCGGGGGCAGAGGGGAGAACAACGGCGGGGATGGAGTGCATCGAGAGTATCAGGCACGTGTGGATATGAGGGTGAGCTGTCCGCTTATACGGAGTGGTTGATACTGATTGACAGGCCTCTCTCAATGGGGAGCGACGTGTGACGCAGCCATATGGTATGCATGGCGGGGAACCGGGCTCGCGCGGGGCCAACTACTGGGTCCGGCCGTCCAACACGCCTGGCGCACCCGAACGAAAGACCAAGCTCAAGCCAGCATCGGCTTTCGAGTGAGTTTGACGACGTGGAATAGGTCACCGCACTGATTGCTAGTATCAAAGCTGGTGATCGAGTCATTATTCACACCCCGGCCGGTGGAGGATATGGCCATCTACATGGTGATGACAAGCTGGCGAATGGTCACGGTCACGACTTGAAATGGAAACCCACCATTTCGCCCGAACAGTCACTGGCGAGGGCCAACGGAAGTGTCGCAGAATACACATCGATGCAGAACAGTGGGGAGTAGAGTACATGGTACCAATATTGTAGACGTTCATGCAACCTTTTCGCTTGTTACCGTCCCCCGTTGTCTCTGTCCTGATACTTGTGGTCTATGGTGTTTCTGCTTGGGCAAGAGGACGGCATAGCACGTACCAGTGTCCCGCGCGGATCCATGGGAGCGGATTAACTGCCGGGTGTGCATCGACATACACTCGCTCGGGGCCCTTGTCATGACCAGATGTTTGCCAGACGTGCATACAGCATTATATTCAAACCCTAAACACACATGGCTACAACCTCGCATTAACACGCTCCCCAAGTAAATGCTCCACCCCTACCAGTTCTTGCATGGTGACAAGGTCATCCAGGTCAAGAGGCTGTCTGGACATACCGACTCGTGCAGGATCTTCGGATCGGGGCTGTCTAGTGCATCGCCATTTGTGAGCGAGCTTGGGATCGAGCGTGCCCTCCAGGCGTTGACGGATCAGGTCACCAATGATGGGAAGGAACTATCATCAGCATTCGCCGTGACTGCTTGACCCACTTTGAAAGCATGTCCGGCGCCACCAGTCGCGAAAAGAAGCGAGCTGTACTTAGGACAGTAGTCGAACACCCAATCGCCGTCAACCACATCAGAGTAGTAGCACATCCGCGTAAAGGTGACGGGAACTGACATCAGCACGACTATTGTTGCACAGATATATCCTTACGTTTGGCAAGCTCCGGGTAGACAATGGCGAGCTGTTCCCGAAGCGCTTTGTAAGACTCCCGAGGGATCCAGCCTGCTATTATGCACCTTTCCAGACGAAGACGATCACCACATACCAAGTTGATTTTGATCCGCGTACAGAGCTGCCTTGGGGTCGGCAGCCGTGCGAGGTACACCGGTCTTTGTGACATAGCCTGCTCGATGAAGAGCGAATTTGATGATGCCCTGATCGTTGGGCTGACGTTAGCAAACTTTTACCGCCTTCATTGGACTCACTGGAAAGGAATAATACCCAGTACCGTCGTGGTGCATACTGACTGGTATGGAGGCGTACTTTGCGTGCAGTTCCGGAGTCAATTGTATGGTCATCACAGTCTGACCCGTGGCCTCGATCAAACCATCCGGCAGTAGACCTTTTATTGCCGGATGACTAGGCGACCATGAACCCATCGCAATAATGACCTTGTCCGCGGAGAGCTCTCTGCCGTCCTCGGTCTTTACGCCCCGAACGTCTGAACCGTCGGTCGAGTAGATGAAGTCGGTGAATGAGGCGCCCGCCAAAATCTCCCCACCGCCTTCCTTGAACCACTTGTAAAGTTGGTTGACCGCGCCAGTAGCGTTTGCCCAACCACCAGTAGGATTGTAGTAACCTCGCACCTCTGGCGCGGGAGGAGCGACCCGTATACTCGGGTTGGATCCTTGGAGATAATGCACGAAGTCGGCTGGCTTCTCGAGGAGCTTGATCCGAGGTTCTTTTTGTCGCACATTCTCCAATGTCTTTCGTACGCGTTCGCCCGTGAACCCGTCCTTATGCAGACCTCGAACCACTACACCGGTCCTGCTGGGTCAGGTCCATAATCATACGTAAGACTCACTCGTGGAAAATGCCCTTCCACTCTGGTTTGCGCCATTCGTCTATCGATTGCTTGGCCAGAGTCGCGTATACATCGTCCATATAATCCATCCGGACCACCTTGTTGTAGTCGCACGAAGCAGCGTCTATCGCTGGCAAGACCTGGGCTCGATCGATGATTGTGACCTTGCCATACCTGCCGCTTCGGACGAGGGAGACGCCTGTGGCAGCTCCCAGCTCACCGGCACCGATGATCAAAATTGAAGGCTTTGGTTGGGTTTTGGACATTGCGTATCTTGCTGGATGAGCCCAAGCATCTGCTATTCTGATTTTAACGACGCTGCGTAGCTGGAGACCTAGAGAACGGACCCAAGTATCATGAGTCGGATACGTAATTCCGAGAAAAGAAGGCTGTCTAAGACCTGGAGCTCCTCTAGCATGGGTCGACTTGGGAACCAGCTGTAGATTCGTCATCCCATACTCTGACATCGGATTTCAATTGGATTTCCGAAGGACCTCATTCCCCGGCGGGTTAGATCGACGCAAAATCCCGTATCCCCTGAGAGCTTATCTCGATGTTAGATCGACCGGATCGGATTTGAGTGCCTGACATATCCCGGCCAACCAGCCTTCAGGCCTATATATCGCTTAGCTTGAACGCTACACCGAAGCATTCCCTATTTGGCATGTCGCATTCTGAAATCGAAGTTAACCGTATCAGGGACACTCAATCCACTGAGTATCCCGACATGACCGAAAAGAAGGACTCTGGCATCTTGGCCGTCGAGCAGCCCGTGGATGTCGAACATGAGGATGCCGTCTTTGGGCATCTGGAGGGTGGTGTCAACTACCGGAGTGTGCGGTCGATGTTCTCCTCAAAAGACATCACATGGCTGACCTTTCAGCTCGGCTTCTGGGGCGCCTCGGCTCTTCTCATCAAGACCCAGATCGGTGTGGGAGTTCTGTCATTCCCCTTCACTTTGCAAGTCCTTGGTCTAATTCCTGGTGAGCACGCATATGGTGGCTTGGGACTTTGAATTTGACCATTAGGGTTGCTTTGCTTCTTTGCGATCGCAGCTATCACTACCTGTGCGAGCAGAGGTCTCATCGTTCCCTTCCCAATCTGACAACAGGGTCGGACTTGGTCATTGGAGACTTTAAAAAGCGGCACCCCGAACTTTGTACGTGATACACACGAGATTTGACTTACACGCGTAGATGGTCTCGATGACATTGGATTCATCCTCTTTGGTCGCCTCGGTCGGTCGGTGTTCTCGGTTGGTGTAGTCATCTGTGAGTCAACTTCACGTCGGATGTAATGCTGATCGCGTCAGGGCTGTTGATCGCCGGAGGCCTCGGCGTCTCGTCCATCTCAGTCGCGCTGAACGGCATATCGGGGCATGGAGCATGCACTGCCATTTTCATGGCAGTTGCAGCCATCTTGACCTTCGGCATTTCCTCCATCCAGACACTGTCACGGCTGTCTTGGTTGGGCATCGTTGGCGCAACCTCTATCGTAGTAGCCGGTGAGTTCAAACAGATTTGCCTGGTGACTTATCATCCAGTCATGACCTTGACCATCGCGGTTGGACTGCAAGAACGACCTGATGCGGCGCCAGTATCCGGACCTTGGGATAAAGACTTTCTACTTATCGGAAACCCGACCGTTGCCGAAGCTACGGCCGCGCTTGGTTCCATCGTTTACACCTTGTGCGGCACGCCTGCGTTCATCCCTGTCGTCAGCGAAATGAAAGACCCTCGATTGTATAAGAGAGCGGTGATTGTCTGCCAAAGTGTGATCATCTTCCTCAATTTCCTCGTTGGTAAGTTTCAAGTTACAGTTATTCCTTCAATGCCCGCACCGTTCTGACGATGCAGGAACGATTGTTTACTACTTTTGTGGACAATACGTGACCAGTCCTGCTCCTGGCTCGGCTGGACCGCTACTGAAGAAGATCACCTACGGGCTCGCTCTTCCAGGCGTGATTATGGGTTGTGTCGTCCTCGTACACGTGCGTGGACTGTGCACGATGAGTAGACTGACAAGCCAGTTCGTGTCCAAATACATCTTCGTACGATGGATGGCGGGTTCCCGACACCTCACCGCTCGGACATGGCAGCATTGGGCTAGCTGGCTTGCTTGCACCGCCGGCTGCTCCCTCATCGCCTACATCATCGCTTCCGCCGTTCCGGTATTCTCTGTCCTTACGGCCATGGGCGGCGCCTTCCTCGGACCTTTCGTCTCCTGTCAGCCTTACGGCGCTTTGTGGCTCAAAGACAACTGGAAATCGCCTGATAGCCGAACTCGTCGATGGTGGATCAGTGCCGGATGGGCGGTGTTTGTCGTTGTCGCCGGGTTCTTCTTGCAGATTGCCGGGACGTATGGCTCAATCGTCGAAACTATCAACGCGTTCAAAGCCGGCGGTACAAAGCCATTCACATGCGCAGACAATTCTGGCTCGACTTAGGGAGAAGGCGGAATTTATAGGAGGGATTGAGCGCGGCAGGAGGTGGAAGTGATTGCTCAGTTATCGTTGTCTTTAGTCGGTCGGCGTAAGGGAAAGGAAAAGGAAGTTTTGTATGCATGCAAGCCCGTTGCTTTGACATTATGTGCCGCTCAGACGAGCAAAGCAGCCGCCTCGGGGCGCTACTTCAGCTCAACCTGCAACCTTCCGTGGGACGCGTTGCAAGAAACGCCTAGAACACAAAACCCTTTCTGCGACCACGAAGGTCCAGAAAGAACGTCTGGTCCATGTTCCGGCCCATGACTTGACACAGCAGTAGGCTGCTCCTGCCACACATCTTCGAGCAGGGGTTGCTTTTCGCTTTTGAGCTTGGACCATGGCGTGCACAGGTAGTTCGTCACGCCTGCCATGGAGCTTGAGCGCCACAGCCTCAGTCTTGAGCGATCCTCTGCATTCACAGATGTCAAAAGCGCAAGCGAAAACACTCATTGGAGCTCACCGCTGGGAAGGGGAATCCCCGCTAAGCCCCCACCGGCTTGCTGTTTTCAGCTTCGCTTCCGCCAGCTGCCGGCTGGCGTCAAAGCATATGACCTTGGTCAAGCCTTGATCGACCGCTGGCAGATCGATAGAGGTGCGTCAACCTGCTCCTACGAGGGTGAGATAAGCCACACCTTCCTTCTGGTCCTTGTGATGGGGAAGGGTTTATTCCGTGGCGTCTTGAGCCATGTAGTTTGCTTTCTTTCAATGGAACTTTGCTGAACGCAAGACAACTAAAGGCCGTCGCGATTCGCGCCAAGTTTGCCTGACATACGGATTCAACAAACCATCATTTGGTCAGTCGTATCATTAGGATGAGTGCTGTATCGAAAGCTTATGCATGGTATAAGTACGCCCGGTTTATCCTCGAACATCATCATCATGCTCCCAACCGAGCAGGTTTCTCGCTTTGCTGGTGTCGAAGAATCCCCGACGAGGATTATCATCCCACCACGCCTTGTCCACATTGTTATACCTATCTTTCCAAAGCCGCTCCAACAGCTCGAGACTGCCAGGTCGTTCTCCGTTGAATCGCTGGTCTGGGTCCAATCCACCCTCCCAGCAAATGTTATTGGAAGCGAGGATAAACGTCTCGTGTCCAGCCCAGCCCTCGCTTGTCAAGCCTTGCAACGCGGCGCGAGCACATCCATCGAGAGACACCCATCCCCACAAACTCAAATGTCGGCTGAACTTGGATGCTTCGTAGTAATCGGCCTTGCACATGTGATAACGAAGAGACGCAATCCGAAGTTGTGGAAAGTAACGGCACATGGCCGACGCTTGTAACTCGCAGCAACTAGACGATCAGTTGAATCCTCGCTCCAGGTCGTGGCTTACATCTTGGATGTAGCGTACGGGTCTTCCTGAAATGTCAGCGGATGATGCCGGCAATCATCTCACCGGATTTGGTATCGTCTTCTCTGAGATCGGCAATTCGTCGAAGTGCTTGTGACCCGGGGGCGTGAAACTCAGACCGTATGCATTGACCGAGCTGGCTTGAACGATGCGATTTATCCCGTATTTGGCGCAAGTCTGGAGGATATTGTAGTTTGTGGTGACGTTGACGCCATATGTGACTCGAGGATCGTGATTGAGGGGATTCGGAATGCCCCCAATGTGGATGGCACCGTCTATAGATGGTGTGGCGGCTTCGACGAGGACATCGAGCGCCGAAAAGTTGGCTAGATCCAGGATATGAGCCGATAGATTCGATTCCGCCTGCTTTTCGATGCCGACCAGCAAGGCAGGGGGAATTGCGATGATATCGATAGCCGTGACTTGGTGACCCTGGGCGAGAAGGTAGCGCAACGTCGCTCCGCCAACGCTACCGGCAGCGCCCGTCAGTAGTATGTGCATGTTGTCGATGGTGCGAGCGTACTGCGGAGGAGAAGGATGAACGCTGACTGCCTTTGGCGATAACGATGACCAAACACGCCCGGAAAAGCGAGACGGGACGTCGCGGATTTCTGAGTTGGAAGGGGGAGGCTTGCGGAAAAGCAGAATCCGAGATGTGGAGGCCCCGGCGACTTACGGGTCACTTCGCTTGCTATCGGCTACTCTGTGGTCCCGGCCCATCTCTATCTCTGATCGTTCGCCGCGACTACCCTCTCCAATCTGGACACGCAAACGCACCTGCATCCCCTCATCCCTCTTCTTCACTCATCGACCTACTGAATCGCAGGGGGATGCAACCTGCAACCGTTCGCTCAGCGTCAAGCTTCGTTTCCCGCAGCGCCAGGACGCCGCCCAAAACGGGCCTCTATCACTTCGCCTGCCAGCCCCGATCATTCAGTCGTCTTACCGTTACAGGATCATGCGACAGCGGACGACCGAACGAGGAAGGGTCGAGACATTCATGGCACTCTCGCAAGCTTCCGATCGCCGGGGCAACTGCGGGTGTTGCATCAATGGCTGCGTTTGGTCTCGCACTTTCCGCTGAAGAGTGTGAAGAGAAGGAAACGCTGTCCATCGCGGAGCGCTCGACCATTTCCTTATTCCGGTCTTATCTCGTTTGGACCATGCTTGGGATCCCGCGGCTCGTCGACGCTGCACCAGGGCTTCTCGACAACATGCTTCGATCCAGCATCCCAGGCGTATCCCTGCTTACGGAGACCGTTGTTCGACACACATTCTTCCCCCAATTCATTCCTGGAGAGTCAGCAGTCGGATGTGTCCCCGCAATGGAATATCTGCGACGCCGCAATGTTGGGGCTGCTTTGAACTATTCGGCGGAAGCGGACGGAGAGATCGAATCTGATCACGCCGAGTTGGACAGGCTGAGAGAGGTAGAGACTGCATTGGATGTGCAAGGAGCTCTGGAGCAACGGATGTACGCGGAAGGGTGGGAAAGGGGCAGCTCCGCATTCGCATTGAAAGTTGTAAGTTGCACGATCCTGTCCTATCGACTCACGTACAGACGGGCTTGATCGACCCCAATGTCCTGTCACGCGCTTCTATCTCCCTCCATCGACTGCGCGCCGCCCATCACAAAGACTATGAAGCTGCGGTGCCATTCCCGGGATGTCCATCTGACAGCGACGATCTGCTTCTATGTCCCCAGCACGCGAGTACTGCCCAATTCGACGAGTACCCAAAAGACGTACCTTCCATGTCGGTCTCTTCGTCTGATCCTGGAGTCCAACAAGGTGACCTCGAGAAGCTTCAAACGCTATGGCGAAGACTAGATTCGCTCGCAGAGAGAGCGCAGCGTAATGGGTGAGACTTCAATCCTGGGACACGCTAAATGAAGCGTTCGGCTGATCCTGGATGCCGAGGAATCGTATTATGAGCCAGTGCTCGATGGCTACGTCCGGCTCCTCAGTATGAAGTATAACAGACCACACTTGTCGGAGAAGGGCTGGCACGGTCCCATCGTATAGTAAGAGCTCGATGTCCATCACTGGCTGACTTCTCAGCGGCTCGTACCAATGCTACCATCAACGCCAGCCCCGGTTCCTCGCCGCAGCTATTAGACACGCTCAGGAGAATGAGTATGCCCTAGGTCTCAAGCAAGTTCGTGGCGGTTATATTGTCAAAGAATTGGCGGCCTGGGGAGAGCGATCTCCTGTTTGGCCGAGGCAAGTTGACCATTAAGTTATGGGATACACTGACTTGGCAGCAAAGAAATGACCGACAAATGTTACACCGATAGTATCAACCTGGTCCTCAAAACATTGGCAGATCAATTGGACACTCGAACGGGTAGACCCCAGCTGGCTCTCAACATCATATTTGGTACACACAACATTGGCTCGTTGACCGAGATCTTTGCCAAACTCGAAGCAGAGGGTCTCGCATCCAAGACCACGTCTGGGAGACTCCGCGTGAGAAGCGATGCGGTGGGAAAGGTCGCCATCGCACAGCTATACGGTAGGTTCTAACGGTCGGACAAACCACTCATCGGCAGGTATGAGGGATGATTTGTCAGACAAGATCCATAACTCCTTTGATCAAGGTCGCACGCCCATGTCCATTGTTTTCATGGCGTATGGAACATTGCGCGAGGTACGTACAGGGCAACGATCTCAGTCTTATCAGCAGACACTGCCGTTCCTCAGTCGTAGAGCGATCGAAAACAAGTCCCTCATGACGGGGGCAGGCGGAGCCGCCGTGGAGAGACGCAGAGTGGGATCTGAGCTTCGCCGGCGATTCGCGTTTGGGTTTTTGGGATGAATTCCTCCTTCCTCCAGATCGCGGTACAGCAATGCTGTCATCGAATCAAGGTCAAAGGAGACAATTTGATGGGGATGGCTGGACGGGGGCGAGTCAAGTTGGCTACTACTTTTCCCCACTGCGAAGACCGTCGCTGGCCTACCGTCACGAAAAGCAAGGGCAACGGCCGTCTGCCCATCTGACACTCTCGCCTCAAGACCAACGGACGTGCCCTCTCCACTTTCTGATGCCTTGACTCGTCCTATGCCCCTATCTCCGGGCTCACTTCTGCCGATCAAGGCGACATCGATCCGCATCTACGCACATGCCGAAGTAGATGTTCCGGTCGTGTGAGGCCGCAGCGCGGCCGCGGACTACGCCCATCTCGATCTCGAGCCGCGGCAGGCTGTACTGTCTCGCTATCTATGCGATCTCGCCGATACTGACCATGCACGCGCTCACCCTGGATACCAATCGAATCCCGAAGGTGGATTGCGGAGCAGTCTGTGGACCCAGCACTTGAACGGACAGTAAACGGGACTTTGGGACTGTCCCAGCGCAACGGATTATGCGATGCACTTGTCCGCTGGGCCGCAAAACAGAGCACCGCGTGATCCCTTTTGTCCGGCATCAATGACGTATTTTGGCGCTCGCCTTCTTGGTCGTGAAATCCGGCCAATGATCCGCGGGAATGCTTCTGAGCGGCGGCGATCAATGCAGGGCAGGCATATTCTCGTCACTCGCTTCCATCAAACTATCGCGGATAGCACTCCTCGGTCCTCGCGCGGTGACGTCGCGCCCACGAACAACCAATCACTCCCACTTTGGTCCGGCGGAACCTTGCAGACACCCCGATTGATGTTACCCCGCACTTTTGATTGTTCCACCGCACAGACATACACGTCGAGGGGCCGTGTCTGTGTTTCATGATCGTTCATCGCGCTGTATAGGATCATACCAACACGATTTTGCCCCCATTCGAAGCAGAATTTCGGGTCTTTGGTCTAGTGGTAGGATTTCTGTTTTGGGCGTGTCCACGTACAGAAGGTCCGGCGTTCGAACCGCCGATGACCCCGTTTTTGCCCAAAGAAGCGATCTAGAAGAACATGGACCATGCATCATCGTCTGAACAGCACGAAGATGCGAGAGAAAAGTGGATGAAGTGGGATCGACGAACACATGGCGATGAAACAGGCACGCGGATGTAATGCATTGCGGTAAAGCGTGCTCCGACCGCGATGGGTGTGGGGTACAGGAGGGTGAGTCATATCGTGGTCTGTGCGGCGGCGGTGGCGCGGCGTTGGAGGTGACGTTCGACGTTTTGGCGCGGTAGAGCTGAAGTCGGCGGCTGAGGCGTATGAGCAGAGAGATGAGTACAAGCGCGCATAATCAGTCGCGTGAGACGGCGGTGAGAGACAATCAGAGGCGGAGGAGCCGAGGAACGGGTGATGTGACGGTGAGTGGGGCGAATCGACGAGGTCGTGATGGGAAGATTAGGCGCAGAGCCGCGTTCGTCCTCGCTCAGCGTGGCGTAAGGTCTGACGCGTGGGCGACTGAAAAGTTCACGACGCAGGGCAGGGTAGGACAAAGTCTACAGTGGTCGGTTAGGCGACAGGTCGCCGGAACGATGTCGGCGAATGAGACAGGATGTTTTAGCCGATCGAGGTGGGGAAAATGCGGATGCGAACCGCTTAGTGAAGGACAACCCATTGACCGATACATGAGCCGGCTGCAAACGCTCAACGCAGTGCGCAGACAGCAACCGGCGCAGTCATGCGAGCGCACCGTGGCAGGCATGTGTTTCGAGTTTTACCCGTGGACGCGAACCTAGAAGCAAACGGGATCAACCGGTCTGCGTTGTCGCAGGCACGGTGATTCTACCACCTTGCTCTTCCCCATCGACGCTCAGACGCAGCCGAACGCTGGGTGGGTAGCTCATACATGGATCCGCGCTCGGATTCAACGCGGCCCCAACGTCACAATGCCCAAGGGGCTTGGGCGTGGAATATGCTTGGGATGGACGACGCCACTCGCCTCAGTGGCGAGTAGCAGTAACCCAGCGGATGCGAGATGTGTGAGGTGTAGTGGTAGTTTCTCCCTTTACTTCGTTCTCGGTGGCAAAATGAGCTGCGTTGGACCGAATCCCTTGCAACGTAGCATGTGCCGTGTTGTCTTGAGGAAAAGAGTCTGATATACGCACGCAGCTTGACCCCTGTCCTGCGTAGACTGTGAAGGAGAAAGGCGACCTATCATCGACGCCCAGTACCCAGACACAGTCCTTTAGTGCCATACGCGCGCCCCGCCCATTTCCGCGTGGCCTGTGCATTCTCTATGGTCGTCTCCCGCAGACGTTTTGGTATGATATCTCGCGTATAATTCTCCCTTCAACCTTTCACATCTCGACGCGCACCTCGATGAGCATCGTCTCCACCCCGCCATGGACCACGCTTATGCCTTGCTGCCGGTGTTGACGCCGTACTTCTCGGCCGACTTCTTCGAGTTGATCTCGGACGAGTTACGGATCGCCCACGTGAGCTCGTACGTCTGCGTGGCGTCCTCGTACGTGGAGAGGATGGAGGGTTCGGGCCCGCCCTCGATCTGCAGTGTCAGCAGTGCCCCTTGCTCCCGCCACAACAAGCCGTGGGGGTCTGATGGATGCCGGGAGTCAAGCCACCACTTACAGCGTCGATGAAGTGGTTCATCTCGGTCTGGTACGGGTCGTCGCCGGCCGTAGAGATGATCTCGCTCTCATCCGAGCCCGGTCGTCGGATCCGCAGCTCAGGAGTACCGTACGGGTCAGACAGGCTGTGGATAAGCTATGTGTAGGGAGGCGACGTGATTTTCCGCTCACATGAATTGGTACTGCCGTCAGCAATGTCCACCGACCGCAGCAAACGTTCCCAGCATGGACGAAGGGAAACAACTCACGCCATCCGCAAACACCTGCAGTTCGATCGAGTCGTTTGTGCCCTGCAGGGCGATACCGTGCATGAAGGTGCCGACGGCGCCGCTGGCGTACTTCCTGCAGGTGTCAGCGATGCGATTCGCGGACTGTCCCTGGCGAAGGGTCCACTCGGTGCTGCGAAGCAACGACGGGCGAAGACAACTCACCACGACGCAGCAGTAAAACGCGGGAGCCGGTCCTTCTCTGCAATCTTGCTCTCGTCGATCTGGATCTCGGACAGGTGTCCCGGCTTGTCGTACCACTCGACCGAGGAGGCAGAGAGGGTGTCAACGTCGACGTCGCCTCCAAAGTATCGCGACAGGTCGCCTAGGTGTTAGCTCTGGGTGGAGCGGTGCAACAAACAGCGAGAGGGAAGAGTGGCTTCTGAGCGCGGGGTCGGGCCGACTTACAGACGTGGGTGCCCTGCTCGATGACCGGGCCCTGCAGGATAGCCTTGTTCCACCAGTCCTGCGAGTGAGCGATGTTCGTCTCGATACAGCGGACTCATAAAGCAGGACGATGAACGCACCATCTTGATGCCTCCCGGGTACGCCATGATCCACCGCGCAAACGTCGCCATGACGTGCAGGTTGTTCTCCTCGATGATCTTCTTGATCATCTGCACGGCCTTGAGGTATCGCAGCACGTAGCTGAGGTCAGCGAGATGATCATACACCGAGCTTGCTGGCTCGCAGACAAGGCCGTCGCGACTCACCCGATCGAGATGACACCCTTGTGTCCAGCCTCGAGCCTCTTAGCAACCTCCTTGGCCTCGCCGACCGACTCCTGCCACGGCGCGCCAGTCGCAACGGGCTTCTCGAGGAAGATGGGGATTTCTGGGAAGTGGGCGTTGAGCTGCAGCTCGAGGTCGCGGGGCGAGGCGAGGCCGCCTCGGAAGGCCGGCGGGGTCGCGACGAAGATGGCTCTGGGGTCAGCGGAGCGTTGGAGAGTGGGTAGCTGTGAGGTACACAGAGCAATCCACACCTGAACAGCGTTGAGGAGGGAAGGGGGAGGACGCGTGAAGGAAATGAGTAGGGTCGCGAAGGCAGGGGGCACGTTGGACACTTGAGCAGGCCAGGGAGGGGAGCGTATCCACCATCTTCCTCAGCTTCAGCGCGATCGGATACGATCAGGCATGAGCCTTCTCGTACACTGCCTCTACCCACTGCGCCTCCCTCTCGCTTCGCCTGCCGCCCCTAATGGATCCGATCGGCTCCAGCAACTCACGTTGGCTTGACAATCTCGCCCTTGTTCACCTTCTCCACAAACGCCTTGACATCCGGCAAGATGACCGTCTTCTCATAGTACTTTGCGCTAGGGCTCTCGGCCTTGAGCTTGAGTGCCGCCTCGGCGCGGGGCGGGTCGACCTCGATGATCGCATCGACGATGAGCCGGGAGCCGACCTTCGCCTCGAGCCGCTTGGTCATGTTCCATGGGCCTTCGGTCGTGCCGAACATGGCCTGAGGGTGAGTGCTGCGCCCGAGTGGCTGACAGGGAGGGGACAGCACGTACGAAGCCGGCTCCGATGAGGAGGGCGTGGAAGTCTTGGGTAGTGGTGGACATGGTGTGTGTGGGGGTTTCTATCGTCAATGCCGCTCAGTGAGACCGCTGTGGGAGTGAGTTGTCGACTCACGTGGGTATACCGATGCCGATGCTGTTCTATATGTAAGTCTATGGGTGATGATGGTACAAGAGTGCACTGGAACGACGACGACGACGACGTGTAAGCGCTTGGCGTGCGATCTGGCTGGGGCAACGAATCAACATTATCAATAGCATCCACCACCCATCCGACCGATGCGGCCATCGATCGCGTCATCGATTATTATGCATCCGGACATCCGTCAGATCTGTTCAGATCCCACATGCATCGGCTCTCGACCAGGTCATGCTTATCCGCCCAGACTAGCTTCAACCTTGCAATCACACACGTGCACGGCTATTCATCAGGCAGCGTAATCACAGCACGCCCGTACCATCGCAAAAGTCATAGCACATCCATACAGCATGATATCCATGACGTCCTCACACATACCCTAACCGCGCTTGCGCTTGTTCCCGCCCTTGACGCCCGGGAACTCCTTCATCACCCGCACCTCGTTCTTGCCAAACGAGACCCGCTTGGCCTTCTTCGGCGCAGCCACGACGCTCACGTCGCTCTTTCGCTTCCGCTTGCCTTGCAGTGAAGCCTTGGTCGGAGGCGGCGTCGGCGACTTTTCCTCGACCTCTTCGTCGCTCTCATCGTCCTCTTCCTCATCGTCGTCCTCCTCGTCCTCCACATCGGATCCGGAAGAGGGTTCCGGGCCGTCCTCCAGGTCCAGCTCCTCTCCGTCCTCCAGATCGATCACCAACCCCTCCTCATCCTCCTCGTCATCGTCCTCCTCCTCGTCATCGTCTTCATCCTCATCCTCATCCTCCTCGCCATCCAACTCTTCGCCGTCGTCCTCGTCGTCCTCGTCATCGGACGCCTCGGCCATAGCAATGAAGTCATCATCCAGGATGACCTGCCCATCAGCGCATGCCCAATCAAGACCGAAAGCCCGCTCACCTCTCGCGTGTCAATCTCGCCCCCCTTGAACTTGATCAACCCCTTGCCCACGGCGCGCAGCTCTTTCCGCGTCTTGCACTTGTCCAGCACCGCACTAGTATCCGCCCGCTCGCCCGTTATCGTCGATGCCGTCGTTGGGTGTCGGACATAGTACGGGAACGCGCCGGTCGCCCAGTCGCGCACCACTATCCGAGCCGCGCCCTCGATATCGGCATCACCGTGCTGCGTGTCAGCGCTGAACCTAACACTCGGCCTCGGGCGCGAGACTCACCTTTCGTACTCGGCCATTGGCTCGAGCCAGCGCCAAAAGGAACGCATCAAGGTCTCCAGCCGTGAAGTACGGGACGTTGTACGCGAGCATCAGATCCTGCGGGTCCGACCTCTTGAAGATATACTCGACTGCCGTTAGCTATATGTCATTTAAAACCTTCTCGTTCCCGTTCTCGAACTCCCGCGGATGGGACCGATAGAAATTGCGACTCACTCAGAGGCAAGACATCCTTGACCCGGTCGATTCGTCCCAGATTCCGCCTGAGCATGTCGGAAACAACCTGCTCCTGCAGCGCATCCCAGTCCTTGTCCTCATCGTCCGCCTCCTCGTCCTCATCGTCGTCGTCCTCTGCATACTCCCATCCGGGCGTATCGATCACATGCACCTTGACGCCCTCGCCGGCGTTCACGACGATTTCGGTCGGGCGCAGCGTTGTCGGCTGCGGGTTCTTGGATGCCGCGGCGGTGGGGTACACGGGGGCGGTCGCTTGTTGGACGGCCGAGGAGGGGAGGAGAGCGTTGAGCAGCGACGACTTGCCGACGTTGGGGAGACCCATGAGCGCGATCGTGAGCGGCTCGGCGGCGGATGAGCGGGCGGAAGACCATCGCTGGAAGGCGGCGAGCAGCTCGGAGCGGCCGGGGAAAGTGGAGGGCGAGGGGTCGGCGGGAAGCTTGGACGAGAAGAGGTAGGTCTCGAGCGGGAGATGGGGGAGCCATCCGGCGAGCGTCTCGCGCGGGACTAGGTCTGGCATAAGTACTGTTTTGTAGGTTTTAGGTCGCGGCTTGGCGGCTCTTGAACATGGCAGCGAGACGGAGAGGAGATGGAGAGACAGAGGAAGAGGTAAATGAACATAAGGCGGAATGGGAGCGAGGAGGAGGACAGAAGTGAATGAACGAGCACGCTCAGACTGAACACGTCCAACGTACCAATCTTGTTCACGACCAACGCAAACCTGCCGCCCGCATCCGTGACCATCTTCTCGACAAACTCGCTCCGTCCGCCCTGGATGTCCCTCGCATCCAGTACCTGCACCACCACATCCGCCTTGTCAATCACATCCTGCAGCGTCGCCAGCGCCGTGTCCACCAGCTCCGGGATGTCCGCCTCGTCCACATCAAGCTCGTCCTCGTCGGCACCGTCAGCTCCAAACGAAGCCGAGGCAGTGAGGACCGAGCTGGACGCGAGCGATGCAATTCCAGGGGTATCCTCCTCCGGCTCGTCGAGCTTGACCTTGTTAGCCTCGCGTCGCGCCTGCTTGGCCTCCTCGTTCTGAACATGAGCTGGAGTCTCGCAAATGCTCAGATGGGCAAGTGACGCACCCGTCGCTTCTCCTCCGCCAGCTCAGCAAGCACTCGGTCTTTGTAAGGGAACGTGCTCGGCACTCCCGGGTCGGCCTTTTTCTCTGCACGCGTCAGCCACGGCTTAAGTGGTACAACCACGAGCGACTCACTCGACTTCCAGGTCACATCCTTTTTGGCGTTGCGCTTGGTCTTGCGCTTGTGCTCGGATACCTTTTTGGTGATCTTTGCGCGATCACGCGTGTTTTGCCTGTTGGACGTCTCTGTAAGGTCAGCAAGAGCTACACGATACGCGCTGCTCCGACTTGCTCTTCCTGATTCGGGGCATGGTGTATGGTGTGTTTTGTCAAGATGCACAAAAACAAATGCAAAGAAATGTCAGTGGACCCGCTGGCTGGATCGGTTCAAAACTTTGCCCGGAGAATGGCTCACGTAAACGGAGTTCAGTGCTATCTCCGCTGTCCCTGGTAGGCGGTCGATTCAGCTGCGGGGGAGAACGCTGGTGACGCGATGCATACAATACATTCGGCATCGCACCTCTGGTAAGCAGCCTCATCAGACATCTGTACGAGTAGAATCTGCCGTTATGCTCAGCTGCTCCATGAACAGGTCAGCAACCGAATCAGTGTCGGCCGGCGCAGTGCGCATCTGACGTCGCAGTTCCGCTGTCGCTATCTCCGCAAAATGCAATGCCGCGCCTGTCATGATACTGATAAAGCTCGGAGGTGTCCGAGGTGGAGTTTCAGTACTTTTGGCGCGGTCCGAAGCTGTGCAATCAGCGTTTAAGAATAATCATCGAGTATTCCGAAAGAGCTCACTGTGATCTAGAAAGAAGCGTTGGGACAGGCCGAAACGAAACTCTGAGAGCTTTGACGGCTGCCGGACAAGATATACCGCGGCGGACCCGTTCGAGATCATCACCGCTCGGTACGCGGAATCGCTCTGAGTGCCCTTCTTTGGGCCGTGTCTGACTTGACCGGCGTCCTGATCCCCACCGATTGATGCCAGTTCAGCCGCAGGCGAGGGAACGCTATCCCTGTTCTCCTTTTCCGATGCCACTTTTGCTACCACCGCCTGTGCCAGCGCTGTCGCTTTTCGAGTCCCCTTCCCACCACTCCTAGCGCTCGTTGACCCCGCGATACGAGAGCTACTGCCGTCGTCTCCTGCCCCGCGCGTTTCCACCTCCACCGCCGAGTCCGAGACACCTTGCGACTTTTTGCCGTCATCGAGCTCCGATGCGCGGATCGTGTATCCAGCACCTTGTAGGATGGATCTGCCCACGTTTGGGTCGATGAGGATCGGCTCGAGCGTTAAATTCTCAGGATAGAGGAAGAATTTTGTGTGATCGCCCGGAAGAACCACCAGCCAGCATGGAGATCTCGCCAGGTGCCGCAGCACATCCTCGATTCCGGCCGTGGAGCAGGTCAGGTCGGTCTTCCACTCTACAGCCGTCAAAAGGCGGAGTCGCGGATCGGCTACTCCTCCATCGGCTCGATGTCCCTGGTGTCCTTCGGGCGCCAGGTAGAGATCGAGTCCAGCCGAGGCGAGGTGCCGAAGCAACGTCTTGAGGAGAAGTCCATGGTGATCGCGAAAAGCTGCCCGTATGTCGTCTTCGTTCTTCATGGTCGCGCGGTGGTCGATCAGAAGACCGGCGGTGAGGCCAGAGAGGAGCCCTTTTTGGACCTCGACGTCTTCTAGCGAGATGTCGTCAGCGGCGATCTCTGTTCTGGCGTCTAGACCGTGCAAAAAGTCGTCCGGAAGCGCACTCAACCTCAAAGCGCGGCGTGGCGAGTCTCCCGGTACCAGCTCCGATGGTCCTTCGGGGGGTGTGCCGACGATATCGAAGAGAGCTGGCCGTGGTTCCGTTGAGCGAGTATTTTTCGTGGTCTGCCGCACTGAAAGGCGTGTCGCGGACACGGCTCGATATAAGGGCTTGATGGGTCCGAACTCTCCGAAGAGTATACCAAGCATCCGCTTTGCTACGCTACTCAGCTCATGCCTCATCTTGAGAGATAGAGAACCCAGATGGTCGATACAAAGGATGATCACAAGCACTGCAATGCGGGCCCGGACTGGATGCAGTCGCATTGATAGCTTTGCCAGTCTTGTCACCCACCTTGGCCGCGTAGGCCGAGGATTGAACCCTAGGGAAGCTCGAAGGACCTCCTTTGGGCCTCCGACAGGCATCCCAGTCACATCCATACCATGATGAGTACTGAAGAGAGAAAGCCCCTGGCATGTGGAGGACTCTCCAGATTCGCAGCAGGAAGCAGCGCCACTTTCACTATCCGCGGATATGTATGTGCCGCACCATGAGTATGAGAATCCCAGACACCAGCATCCTCTCTTCTCCCTCTATTTGCACCACTCGAACCAAAATGATCGTCCTTGTCCCGCTATAGGGATCAAAGTTGATGGGGATGACGCATGTTTCACCACATCCGGATCGAAAGGACCTGTAACTCCCAAAGCCCGCACCGATCAAGGTCGTTCGCCCAAGCATCACTACTTTCCCATATCTTACTTTCGTTATTCTGAACCGTCACAGAGATGATTGTCCACATAGACATCACATCGGACAATCCCGTACGCGAGGTCCCTGCCAGCATGGAGGATCCCCGAACGGGTGACGAATTCGCTGCTGCTTTAAAAGCTCACAGAGAGGCTGCGAAGGCCAGAGAGACCGCTCCTGACTACAAGCCCTGGTACTCTGTGTTCAACGATCGCTATCGGAAGCATGGTGCGTGGTGCAGAGCTGTTGTAAGTGGTGTTCTGGTATTATGCCGAATCAGGTACTAAACGAAGCGCACCAAAGACTTTGGCAGTGTTGACGAAGACATGGTGCTCGGAGAGATGTATTACGTCCTGGATAAGCTGTAAGCACAACACTTCAAACCCGTATGCGTGATCGCGAGCCAATCGAAGCCTGGATCAGTCTCGTCACTACTCTCCTGACGATCGGAAGCCGCGAACCGCGCGGCAGTGGGATATCTGCGTGGACAAATGGATCAAAGCCAAAGGCAAGAAAGTGAGTTATGCGGCTTCGGTTCAACAGTGTTTCGACCGCAGGACGGTGCTCATCGAAGATGGCCTCGCTCCTGCCCTCCGCGCAGCATCCGGAGCTACACGTCGCACTCAGCGACACCCAATCGCCCCTACTCAACAAGGTCCGGGACGAGATTCGACCGACCTTCTGCTTCATCACCGATCTGCGCCGTTCGCCTTTGACCGACGAAGAACAATTCCGGCTCTGCGTTCCTCTCCTGGCAACACAGGAGATTTTCGACTCCGCTTGTCGTCGACTGCGCGCCTTCGGATATCAGACATCGCTTGACGAATGCGATCCCTTTCTGGACGAGCTGGCTACGGACGAGTATCCACAAGCAATCAACGCTGAAGAGCTTCCGCATGAGCGACCCCCTGACACGTCTTCCAAACGTCTGGGCAGGACTGGAAAGCTCATCCCCGACACCCATCGGCCTTTCCACCCACACGTCGGCAAGTCTTCCAGCGTACAATCCACGTCTCCACAGCCATTTACGCTCGATCCCGAAGCGCAAGCGACTCCCCTCCCCGTCGCGATCCCCTCGGAACTTGCTCAAGCCCCGCCGATCCCCTTCAAAGAGGACCAGATGGACGGCGATCTCGCTCGAGACGCTGAGGCGTCGGCCCTCAGCCGACCAACCTCCCCTCAGCAGAACAACGCATCTTCGGCCAGCGTCGACAAGAAGGTCCCTTTCTTCAACCCATCGCCCGAATCGAAGAGAGAGAGGAAATCGTCCGAAGCGTCAACGACGGCTTCCACGGTCGCCACCTCGACAGACTCGAGCGGCTCCGATAGCAACAAGCCCGTCACGCCACCAGGCGGCGGATCTCACGTCATCCCGCTGCAGCCTACGTCTCCCGAGTCAGTCAGGGGGGG
>CAUG01000197.1:0-26186 GCA_000442785.1 Papiliotrema flavescens NRRL Y-50378
CGCCCTGTGGTCGGAAGTGACTCTCCGTAGGCTAGATCATGACAGCGGAGCGTCAGTGGCAGCCGTCTCACGAACCGTCACTGTCCAGTGTCCCCCACCGCTCAGGCGAAACTTGGCACCTGCTGGAGAGATGTAAGCTGTGCCGCAGTCTCCATGCTCGAGGCTGACTTGGCTCCTTGGTGGTCTGGCGGCCGACAAGCTCTTAGAAGGACTCCCGAGGGCGTTGGTCTTCTCGGCAACTGCGAGCGGAGACTCGTCAGCTGAATTCTCGAGTGAAGCCGAGGAATCGGACGACGAATCGTTAGTCATGGTCAAAGAGGGCTGTGATCGCAATCTGAACCTGTGCTGATAGTCGCGACTATCTGGCGAGGCGTCGGCTTATGAAAGGCCCCTATTATGTATTCTAGTAGAGGTGCGTCAAGCGAGGCTCAAGCGTAGTTGGAGCGATCATGAAAGGGCCGACAGCAGACCGTGTACAAAGGAGGACCTCATGACCGACAAACGCCGCGGAAAACCGATATGAACATCTAGCGAGGTTGTCTTCGATATACGTCGATGAGGGAGGAGCTCTATCGCGACGAGCTGATGACCCCCATCCTGCTCCTTTCTTCCCGGCACGTGCTGCAAATCGTGGGCCCTCATTCTGCTAAGGCGGTCTAAACTGGTAGCCTGGGATTGTCTGTAGGGCAGAGGGCAGGGCGGCACCAGGTTGATTGAGGTGTCTCCCCCTTGAAGACGCAGGGTCGTGCATGGTCAAAGATGTACTCTATACCGTTGGACCGCTGACCCCGATGCGGGTTGCGCACGAGAATATGATCCAGGAAACCGGGAGATTTCGCCTGCCACATGTCCGAAGGGAATGCCCCATATTCCCCGATCTGGCCGCCGGATTCGTCGGAGCAACAATTACACCGGTAGTCACAACAAGAATGACGGCAAAGTTGCGGTGGAGGTCCTCTTCGTGTGGGCTGCGAAGGGGCGTCAGCGAGTCCGCGACGTCATACACTAGCAGTATCGCGTGCTCGGCTTGCACGGCAACAGTCAGCTCTAAATCGCCGAGGTTGCAAGCCGCTGCCCGACGCGCTCCATACTTAACATCCACTGCTCCAAGCCGATATCCGTTCAATCGCCTTCTGACTCAATCGACACGCAACCATGGCTTTCAACATAGAACTCGCCGACGGCAAGCACATCCCGGCGATCGGATGGGGGTGAGTCGGTGCCAGTCTTGGTGGCAGTGACGTAGCTGAACGAGCAGTAACGGGACTGGGGGACTGTCTCGATCTGGACAGACGGCAGTTGACATCGGTGTAGCAGCCCTTCACGGCGGTATTCTGCACATCGATACTGCGCAGGTGAGTTTTGCGGTCATATGGGCACACCCCGCTAATTGCTAGGGCTACGGCACCGAGGCCGAGACCCGGCAAGCAGTCGAGAAGTCTGGTCTCAGCAGGGACAAGGTGTGGATCACCACAAAACGTCAGTGCCCGTGTGGTATTTAACGTGGTGTCGCTAACGGCAGTGTCTCCAATGGAGAACGGCAAGGGCAGCTTCCAGCCGGGTCACCGAGAGCTAGGTGCTTCAGCCCCAGTCGAAAGCCCCTATAGTCGCGAAGACTGACGTGCAGACATGAAGACCACGCCAGAGTCTGTTAAGGAGAACGTGGAGAGGGCCATCGGCCTCCTCGGTGGTCCGCCCGACCTGCTGTTGATCCACACACCCTGGGTGCCGGAGAAGGGCAAGATCGGAGAGTTCTGGACCATCCTTGAGGGTTTGGTCAAAGACGGAACGCTCAAGGGCACTAGCTTGGGCGTCAGCAATTTCCGCCCCGCCGACCTGCGAGACGTGCTGGACGTCGCGACTATCAAGCCAGTTGTCCATCGTGCGTACCTCGACTGTTGCAAGGTGCCCAAAAGCACGCGCTAAGATTGCAGAGCTTGAGTACCACCCTTACGTTCTGGCACACCTTGACCCGGTGCAAGCGATCCACGAGGAGCACAACATCGTCGTAGCGGCTTACGGACCCCTCACCCCTATTCTCCGACACCCGGGCGGCCCGCTCAAGCCGGTCTTGGACCGATTGGCCGAGAAGTACAAGACGGAGCCGACCAGCATCTTGCTGAGGTGGACCATCCAGAAGAACGTCGTTGCTATCACCACGTCGACGAACACGTCTCGTCTGGCCGGACTGGCGGGCGTGTATGACCTCGAGCTGACTCCTGAGGAGGTGGCCGAGATCGAGGAGGTCGGAAGGAAGGTCTACTTCCGTCACTACGATGTGAGTTTGGAACATGCAATTAGTGGGGTCCGCTGACGGTGTAGGAACACATGTCGACCGACTACCCCGCGCCGGACCTTCCGGACGGAAAGTAGGGTGCAGTCGAGTACGTGCGGTACAAAAAGACGGCTGTATCTACGAACGCAGAGTGCCTTGTATGCAGCCTTTGAACCCGCACGCTTCGGTAGACGCATTTGGCGCATCCTATGGGCGAATGTCGACCAAGCGCAGCGAAGCAGACTCAAGGAGTGGACGGCTAAAGTCAAGGGGCCGAAGGGCAGAACTGGGATGCGGCGGGAGAGCGGGAGATACTAGCACCATTCGGTTGGACACGGCGCAAGACCAAGAAGCGATAGGATACTGGTGTGCGGATTGACTCTCACATCTGACCGCAGTGAGCCATTTCGTCGACCAAATATTTGCTGAGGTCCACACTTTTGCGATTGACCGTCGCCCCACGGCGTTTTCAGATTCTACGCCTCGTGAGTCGTTCTGGAACCGATTGTGCAAGCCGCAGGATCGCTCTCGAGATACCTCATGTAAAGCACGGTGGTAGGCTGCACGAGCTGACACCGTGAGATGGTACGCAGTGCAGTCAGGGCTCGATCGATGGACTCTGCACCCACCTCTCAGATGATCCGTGCGGTGATCAAAACGTATGAAACCTCTTCGTGCGAGTCGGTCGCAAGAATCCCCTCATGTGGTGTGGGGTGTTCGTGGACTGACAACAGGGAGCTATTGCATGCCAAGCAAGCGTGTGATCTGGGGCCCTTGTAGGGGTATGAGCCCGCAGGCTGGGACTCAGCGCCGTCCGGAAATTACGCCCATCAGTGTAGAACGATCTCTGGAGTAGTCAGGCTTCGTTGGAGAGCCTGAAGGTTTCCAAGGGCTGTGCGATCAAAGTCGCACTGCTGTCAACACTGTAGCGTGTGGATTGAGACTGATGTACAAGCGTTCAAAGATGCGCTGAAAGCTGGTGGCTACAAGAGACATGCTGAATGGCGTGTATGCATCAATCCTTCACCTGAACACTGGAAGATACACATCTCGGCAGATAGTCCCGGACTGTTTCAACTCTCAGTGAGGTTGACCAGCACGCTTTCGGCCCAGGGCCTTGAATCGGAGGATTCGTCTTTCGAGACCCTCGAGGCACCACTGAAGACCAGCTCTTTGATGTCGCCCGCCCCTTCAGGGACCTGGATGTGCAGACGACCGTGGGGAGCAGGCAGGTTGCTGCCAGCCGAAACTTGCGAAGGGTCACCGATGGTGAGATTCTCTTCCGTCTCGTCCAGGAGCGAGCGAGATGCACCCAAGCAGACAAACGATCCATCGCTAACCACATTGTTATTCCCGCTTATCTTGATACGGGATCGCTGCCGTTGCGAAGATTGCGAGGCAGTGGTCAGAGACGGCAGCAGCGGGACGAGGCGTGCACCGAGCTTGGCCCAAGCTGAGGGCGGCTTCGGGCACGGCACCGCAGTCTGCAGCGGCACGCTTCCTTCAGTCGAGGGAGGACTTGACTGTGCAGTAACTTGAATCGAGGGGAACATGATCTCGTCCGATCGTTCCAACTTGACCATCCACTCCCCAGGGGGTAGGCCGAAGTTCAATTTGTTGCTGCTGAAGATGGCTCCAGCGGACGCCCCACGCTCGACAGTGACAGTCAGGCCAGCGGTACTTTCTGGAATCGGTTCCCGGTCGACTTTCGCCCAGCTTTCTTCATCCCCGTCGTCGCTGCCTTGCACGAGGCTGACCGGTGACCCCGTAAGGGGCGATTTCTCGCCTGTTTCGCTCAGAACAAACTTCGCTTCAACTTTGCCAGTCTTGCTCTTGAGCTCAACCTGTTCAGGTCTGTGGTCAGCTCCCATAGAGGCTTCGCAGAAGCCACACTGACCCATTGCCAACAGAGCCTTCGGTGCAGCCTGTATCTGGATCAACCCAAGTCTTCCTCCCCTCAGGCATGTGGAAGGTCTTTTCCGCAGCACTGACGCTGAACTCTCCCGCGAAAGCGCTGCCGTCGGAGGCCCTCAGAGTTCTGAAATTGATCTTCCCGCTCTCTACGTGCGCACAAATTTTGGACTTGTGAGAGGCCTCGCTGGGGCCTCCGGTGGTGCTCAAGTCCATCTTGACATCAGTATTGAAGAACCAAGCTCCGTCGTTGGGGTATCGACCCATGTGGATCTTGACTTCGCCAGTGGTCCCTCTCTGGTCCACGCTCCTTACGTGCAAGTCAGGACACGTGATCGAGTGCGGGCCATTCCGGAACCTCAGGTGCTCCACCTAGCCTGTTTGGCGCGGATTGTTGATTGTGGTCGCGCCTTGCGGGATGACAGTCAACCCTGCCAATGGTTGAGACTTCGGCACCACCACAGTAACTTTGCAAGGTGCACTCCTCCCAATCCGGGAGCTCCGGGTGGCAGTCGACTGCGGCACATGATTGCTGGACACAGGCCGTTCCTCTCCGGTGATAACGCCGACATTCAAGAACGAACCAGGGTGAGCAACATTTTTCATGTTCTGGATGGTAATGGACATCCGGCCAGACGAAGTTGATCGAGTGACAAAGACACCCGAGGGGCCGGTCGTGTCATCTGTCGGTGCCGGAGAGTGGTACACGACGTAGGAACGTGTCGCATCAGGCTCGATCTTGAAGCTGACGTCGCATTCGCTTTCAGGAAGCACCAAGGTGTCGCCGCTGCGTAGATACTGCTCTTCGTCGAAGATTGATGGGTCCGGTCTCTCTGACATTTGGCCGAAAAACTTATCACGCGCTTGCGAGTCGACCAAGTCGAGGATTCGTTGGTCGCAGAGGCAGCAGAATCGTACAGTGTTATACACCTGTGCGGCTGCGAGGGGGCCTCGTTCATGCACCATCGCCTTCTCGGCCTGGTGGAGCAGCGCGTAAAAGAGGTCGCTCCATCGACGAAGACCTCTGAGCAAAGGATCCACACTAATGCCGACGAAAACCGACAAGCTCCAGGCATGTTGAGGGCCTAGCACAATCGATCGCGGCATTGGAGGGTCGAAGGTCTCAGCCGAAGGTCTCAGCCTCAAGTAGGCCGAACGAGCCCGCAGTTGCGCACCGCTGGGGAGTGATCGCCGTACATCTTACTACTAATGACCACTATATCCTAGCAGAGCAGGGTCTGGAGCTGGCTGACGGATCATACGTCGACTCAAACCATTTGCAGCTCATGGTGGTTTCATGAAAGCTGGGAGCAGATCCGAACCGAGCAGTCGCCAGGCTGAACGATATGCTGGCTGAGCGTACACCTTGCGAGGACTAGCAGGAACCGCGGTGCGTGAAAGGCCCACGTGCGTTTCAAGCCAGGCATGCGACTCTAGCCCGCATCAGGCACATAATTTTCGGCATACACAAAGCTGCATCGGACTGAAAAAGTACCAACAGAGAAGCGAGACTTTCAGACATGAGGTGGAACCGTCGCAGGAAGCGTAAGCTGCAGACTAGCGGTAAGGAGGAGGAGGATGATCGACCGTTTCACGGCGATTGACTGCTGCAGGTGCCACTGTACAGGTGGTGTTCCCGCGGATCCTGACCTCATTTGCCCGAAGGGGAGCGGCAGAATTGACCCCAATATTCACAAAGGAGTAAGGCGCAGCGACGGTCACATTGTTCTCGATCACAACAGACCGATTTCTGGCTTCTTTCGGCTTGTGTGACAGTTTGTCCTTCAATCTTGACCACCAACTCTTGCTGGCAGTCGAAGACGCCTCCCTTGATTGTGAGTCAGAGTGTTGACCCCTTTGCGAGGTGTTCTGCTTGTGGTCGCAGCCTGTGCGGGTAGATGTAGCCGCTGCGGAGGTTCGGCGAGTGTCGCCGGGGGCAATCGTGAAAACGCCCCCTCGCATATCGAGTGAGGGGACGCTACTTGCACTCCGCTGGACGACGTGGGGTCTTGTTCTATGGCCTGAAAGTGTCACGCCGCCGTTGCTGCTGACAATGATTCAGGACCCCTTGCGGCTTTCGCGGTGGATCGACCCAGTGCGGGAAATCCTGATGCTGGACGCGGACATGTTCGGCGGTCAAATGAAGAAGAGTCGAATATCGAACGTCCAAATCCAGGGTATGGCTCTTTTTTGTGCTGTACAAAGCCAGAGGAAGGTGGATAGCTGGAATGCGGGTCGTGGTGAGCTGTGAGGTAGGGATGCTACATATAACGCTCAGTAGGGGCACAGCATGGGCGATTTTCTCAAAGGACGTGCACAATAATATGCAATGCGATATCAAAGGAAGGTTGAAGGTATTTGAAAGTTGGACAGTCAAGCACAAGCTGATATCCGGCCAGACCATGTGGCCGAAAGTAAGATCGTCTAGCCGTCTTTGTGCTGCACTTGGAGACTCAAGCTACTTGTGGACAGTCGTCAATGGCAAAGCCTGCTTGCTCAAGTACTCAGCCCGTGTCCCGGTTGTAACTTGGCTGTTCGGCCGCGCGGACACTCCCGATTGGACACATATGGACTGCATTGGACTGGTTGGTATATATACAAGTGGCAGTGTCATCGTGAAAACTTCGAGAACAATCAAAATCAAGACGCTCATGGGCTAGCAGTCTACGCACTAGGGACGCGCTTGGGGCAATCCCCTCCATCAGTCGAGGGGGTCACTGTCTGTGTGATTGTTTGACTGACTCTGATGGTTCCCGCGGTAGGGGCTTCGTCTGCTGTGGGATCAGCGTTCAAGGTAGAGTCCAGCGGATCGACAAATGAGTCGTCGCTGACCTCTGTGGCCCACCGTTTGCCAATCTTTGACATGGAGGACAATTTCTGTCGGAACTTGGACAACAATCCAAGCTTGGGAGTGGATTTTACCTGGCTCAGACGCGGTCCAGAGCACTGGATTTGTTGCGATTCAGCTTCCTCGGAGCGGAGGCCTGATCGGGGGTCTTTGGTCTCTCCCGAGCCCATTGAAGTCACAGCGGGGGCAGTCGTGACAACACCATCGTGAGCGCTGACTGTGACGCCATCCAGCATGCTGTGCTGGTGCGCCTCGTGCTTCCGCAAATCACTGAATGAGATCGAAACGTTGTCCGTGTGAGCAACATCAAGCGGCCGGCCACTACGCGCTGTGACTTTCATGGGACCCCCGTCAGAAGGTTGAACTTCGTGCGTGGACATGATTGACGAGAGTACGAGGAACGCTAAGGTGGGTGCACAAGGCCGGACGTCCAAAATCTCACCGATGCGAAGCGGGAACCCAAGGAGAAATATGATGGGTGAGTGGTGGCGAGCAGATGGGGCAGGGGCGTCACTCATCAGGCTTCGTAAGTGCATAGCTTGGGCCGACCATAAAGGATGCAGAGACGTATCTGCAAACGGAGTACCAAAGGAGAGGGCTTGATTTTGCAATTGAAGTGATAATTTGGCACTCTGGCACACACAGGACCAAGGGCCGAGAGTAAATGGATGCAACCGGAAAAGAGCACGCAATTGCCCCGCAGAGGGTGAAGGCTCAACGTCGGCATGAGGCAGGCACTCCTCACCAGGGTTGTTCGCCATCGTGCGAGTGAAACGACAGCGGAAAACCGGTCATCTGTTGCTACGGGCAGTGCATGCAAGCAATTATGTCGGGCGAAGCGGCAGCGACTCCGGCGGCCATGCTCGCTGGACCGAGCTCGGTGGCGGCGCTGACCAGTCGAGACCACTTGAACGGGTGTGACCCGTTACGAACGGTCTTTCACCCCTCTTGGCTCGCACTAGATACGAATCTTTTCCACCATCTTCCGACCCATGGCTAGTCCCTGATATGCATCCCATGGAGCGCTGCAGCTGCATATGTGTTAGATGTTCGAGACGCGGAGATGAAGCGGAAGTCCGTTCGTGCGGGGATGTGGGTGAGAGACACGTTGCGACGCGCGCGCCAAGCGGACGAGGTCGGTGATCATACCATGTATCGCTGTTGATTCTCCCCCTATTCATCCATTGCCCATCTCATATACCCCATCGCGCAGTCAGTCGGCAGGCGGACAGAGCAAAGAGACGTCGGGCCATCATGTTCAAGAACCTCCCGACTTTCAAGTCGCTGCCGCAAGCTATCGGTCTTCCGTTCTTATCGACACAAGAGGATGCACAGCTCAAGTTCAAGTCGAGCGACGGAGGCATCAAGCGACTGTACTCTGACCAGGTTGGTACATGATTCTTCTGCAGCAATTTTGGCAATCTGCGAAGCTAACACTCAGGTCATACCGCTATCAGACGTCGGCTACTGGAGCCAGTACTACAAGATCTTCGCAAGCGCAACAGATGTGTACTCGCTCATCTCGGTTCAGGATGGTGCGTCCAGACTCCCCCGCTCAATCGGGATTTTGAGATCGCCGCAGGCTGCCCCGGGATGAGCCAGCTGACAAGCAGTCCGACAAGCGCTCAACAATCAGCCGCAGAACCTGTCACACCTGATACTCGCGTTATCGTATCACCTCTTCACTCTCTTGCCGTCTCCCCTCTTCCCAACGTCCAATACCGCATCCCAGCAAAACACGACACAAGAAGCGCTCAATTGTCTACGCGTGCTAGGCAGGGTGCTCGTGGTGGTGTACGAGAATGACGCCGAGCGCAGGGACTACGGCATCGAAGGCGACAGCTTTGCACAGCAATACCTCTGGAGCCGGGTCAAGGTGGATCAAGCTCCGCCGGCTGTCGCACCCGAGACACCCGCAGCAATCGAACACGAGGCGAATCAGTTCGAGATCGGGTCCGATGATGAGGAGGATGCGGAGGCGGACGAGGGAGCCAGGGCTTTCAAAGCGACGTTAGGGAACCCGCCTCAAATAAACGGCCATACAACGACGACGAACGGCGGCTCAGAAACGATTGATGACCCGCTCACGAAAGCGACCAATGTCGAAGATGACGGAGATGAGGCGGAAGAGGAGGCCACGATACCGTGTCTGGTGGACCGGTTGTTCAGCTGCACGATTGATCTGCTGTTCTGTGCGGGATTCACGGTCCCGGAGGATGTGCGCGGAGAAGACCGGAGTGGGGATAAGATCAATGTGAGTCGTTAGATCTTGTCCGCGGCGCCGGCTGTAGCTGACACGCAGTACGTCATCTGGGAGAAAGGCGTCGGCAGCACTGTTAGCATTGGCTCGTCTGGCGATTTGGACAGGAACAAGACCGAGGTGCTTCGTGAGTCACCTGCCTGCTCGCGATATGAGCCATTCCTGATTGTCAGGCTTCCTCTTAATCCTGCTGTCCACGACGATCTACACCCCACCACATGCGCTGCCCACAACGCCAAACCTCCCGCTGCAACATCTCACACACTCGCTAGAGCGCCGCCTGATCCTATCCCTGCTGTGTTCTTTCCTGAACACCTCGCTCACCACGTCGCGAGCGAGCACCGGCCTCGGAGGCATGACCGGCAGCCTGCCGTACAATCATCTAATCTCCAAGGGGGCGGACGAGCGGCGGACGCTGGTGCGCGGGTGCATGATGGTACTACTCGTCGCGCTGGACTACCACGCGCCGAAGGGTGTCGGATCGGAAGCGATGGGGGAGAAGGACGAGAACTCGTTCAGATACTTCATCTCGAAGCTGGTGAGCTACTTGTCCGTCCATTTCACCTAGCGAAGCTCATGGTCAGCACCGCAAAGAGGATTTCCAATTCATTCTCGGAGGCATCACAAGTATCCTAGAGGAGCATATGGCGGTACAGAGCGGATACCTGCCCGGAAGCAAGCGGCCTGTACCATATATACTGGAGACCTGTGAGCATAGCAATTACTTGGCGATCTCACAGCTGACGCGTAGTCATGCTTCTCTGGCGCATAGTGGACATGAACAAGGTGAATCGACATTGATGTATACGCGTTGGTACTGCCTAACCCGCAGCGTTTCAGGGCATACCTCTTCGATTCAGGTCGAGCTCCCGACATCATCGGCTACGTCCTTCTCATCAGCTTGGAGCACAAGGATGACCCAGGTGAGTATCGTGACCTAATTTTGTTGCGCTCTTAGCTGACGCACCAGCTCACCACGGCTTGCTCCGTCTCCTGTCGTATCTGTTGCAGACTCTCTCGGGTGATCAGGCCTTCGCAAATGCTCTGAACCAGACATTGCGTCTCTCTGTACCAGCAAAATGGGCTGTGCAAGGGACACTGGCGGACTTCATGATTGTTGTGAGTACGGATCGAGGTCGTGTGGGGACCGCGCTAACAGAAGTCAATCTACTCAATAGCTACCACGCCCGGCCTCAACCCTCTCTTCCCCGCCTTGACGATAAGCGTCGCCAACGCAGCACCCTACCTGCAGAACGTCGGCGTCCAGGCGTCTACACGTCTTCTGCAGCTGTTCAAGGCGTTCTCGGCTCCTAACTTCCTGCTAGCGGATGAAGGTCACCCAAGGCTGGTATACTACTTGTACGTTCGGAACTCCTCAGGAGACAGGGAAAGTGCTGAGCTGCAGGTTGGAGACCTTTAACTCGGTCATCTATCACCAGCTCAACGAGAATCCGCACCTTGTTTACGCCATCCTTCGTGCCCATCAGGACTTCCAGAGTTTGGCGACGTTCACCTTGGTGTCCGGTCTGCGAGAGATACAGCGGAGAAAGTCACTGCGATCGCAAGGTGAGGCTCTCCACGCTCCTGACTGTCAATCATGGCTGACAAACAGCCATCGAGAACGCGAAGAAGGACGAAGCCAAGGGCATCAAGCGCACCAATTCGGAGCTGGAGATGTTAGCGGAGAAGGCGGCATTATTGGGTCGAGAAGTAGACGGAGACGAGGACAATACAGTCCAGCCATCTCGCTCGCCTCTCGCTGGAGATGGGGAGCACATCGCTCAACCACTCAATACGCCTGGCGACGTTAATGCGACGGATCCGCTTGGCCAGCCACGTCTCATGCCGCTCGACGTCCAGTCACCAACAAACGAGATAATTGAGCCGGACTTTGCCGCGACGACTCGTCCGCCTATCAGCGAGAAAGCGCGCGGAAAGATGAGGGCGACGTCGATCTCGTCGATACCCGCTTCAGCGGACTCGTTAGAAAACGATGAGGAGCTCGTCAAGGTGGCGGAGGCGGGCGTGGGGCCCAATGGCTACGTGCCGACGCAGGAATGGGTCACGAGCTGGCAGAAGGGGTGAGTTGCTCTCCTGGAGTCTATCAGGATGTATCAGCTAACACCAGGCTTCCCCTGGATCCGGTGCTCGTGGCGATATCGGAGCTGCTACCCAAGATACAGGACTCGCAGTCTAGGGCGGGCGCACCGTCCAGCAAGGTTTTGAACTTGATCAAGGGCGCATCTCTCGTGGATGTGTTGCCGCCTACTCCCCCAGTCGTACCGCGACGCTTCCAGGTGAGTGATTTCGAATATTGCTCAAGTAAGCTGATGACAGTGGACGACCGCATCGGCCATCTGGCTCACATCGCTCCTGTGGGGAGACATCTACGTTGCGGGCTTGACGTCCGTGGGGGCCTGGCGGGATACGACGGTGAAGCTATTTGGTGTGAAGACTGCGCCGGAGCGGGGAAGGGGCGCGCAAGTGGGGAGGGTGCTGAAGCGGTGGGGCGTGGTCTAGTTGAGGCCGGCGGTGTTGGCCGACGGTGTTGGCGGAAGTCAACACGTACCGACCATGCATAGGACCAGCAGACCGTGGCGGAGAAAGCTCCGAGCAGAGATTATCCTAGCGTATGCTACCTGAACGCGTGGAGCGGGAGCCGAGCGCATACACTGCCTGGGTGGAGAGCTACAAGTGACGATGGTTGTGAGAGGGGAAGCAGTCGTCAAGCGAGCGCCGCCCTTCCTTGCTAGCGAGTGGAGCAGCAAACGTCATAGGGGGCGCAACCTTTGTACTTGGAGGCGACGGCCGATGGGCATCTGGGCGATATAGACCATACTGCGCGACATGCTGCCCGCGAGCATCCCTCTTTCCAATACACATGTCGCGTGAAGCGTCGCCACAGCAAGACCCGTCACCAGAATCTCAGATGACTGAGCCCACGGAAATCGAAGACCCGGCAGGCTCAGCAGGCTCAGAGGACGATGAGGATCGTACCGCCGAGCTCGCATACGAGGGCGGACTTATCGTGGTGCCGTCCGGGAGAAGGATCACGGTGACGACCGAGTATGGTCAGACCGACCTGCAAGGACCTACCGTCGTGCATAATCCGAGCCGCCTGGGCTACCGGCCCTCTCGTAGGTCTACGACTTGGGGATCGGATGTCGGTTCTGCTCCAGGCCAGCGATGGGACCCTATCGCTAGGCGGGGAGCCTCGCGCGCCCTCGCCCCCAGAAGCAGCCGCCCTGTAGTTGACAGCGTGTCACCAGGAGTCTCAACGGATGACATCGCTCTCAGCGCGACAGGACGACCCAGCACGGGGAGCAGCAGAGGACGCCGACAGCTCTGGCGCGACACGCCGTACAATCGTCCGCCACAGGACACGAATTTCGGCTCCGGCTTCGGCGCCCCTCAGAGCGACTCACGTGGTCGGCAAGGACATGCCGCACGCAGCCGCAACGTGCGAGTGTCAACTCCGTCCCGAGCTCGCGTGGTTATCGAACATGACGGGAGAGTTGTCCTGGGAATGGTCAGCGGACCCATCACCCCGGGCTCTATCATTTTGGGTCCAGGAGAGGAGGAAGCAGCCCAAATCGACAGGCCCAATGTCAGTCGACAAGCTGATCATCACACGTCGACTACAGACGATTGGGCATCAGATGACGAGAGGACTTATTGACCTGCCCGGAGTGTGAAGCGGTGTGGAACAAGGTGATACAGTACGTCTTAGTGTGGATGTGATGCACTGAGGTGTGGATGTGATGCCTGAAGCCGACGGTGTCGTCGTTCCTGGCTACAGTAAACTCCCTACGGCTTTGATGTCCTACCTACCGGTAGGTCTGTCCGGTCAGACGTGCATGGCAGGCATGATCGGGTCTACATTGGCAGGGCACAGGGATGGGCAGTCGTGGCCATGTCCTGCGAGTAACAATAGGTATGCTGTGCATCGATTGTGAGAAGCCACCGCGCTGTAGACCGCACCGAACAAGGGGGCCGATACACAGGAGCGCCTTGGGCTAGCGCGGGAGAGTATGCGAACGCTCGTTGGAGCGCTTGCAGTGGCGCCACTTCTCAGAGGAGCGCCAGCTGACGAGCTAGCGGCCTTCCTCGACAGCTCCACAACTTTGGTGGAGCTGGAGGCGCTCCCCGAGTTGCCGGACCTTTGTCCTTACAGGCCACTGTACAGTCTCGCGCCTGAGAAAACCTGGGATATGCAGAACACAGCTGCTGCAAATCCCTCCTTCCGTTCACTTCACATGCGATCCTTACACACCGACTGCTGCTTGGAGCGAGCGTAGGTCACGATGCGAGGGCTCTTGGAGCGATGGAGCAAGAAGCTCCTGAGTGGCCAAGAGAACCGGGTCCATTAGCCTACACGTCATGGTGTGAGTTGTGGAAGAAGGCGCCTTGGAGCAAGGCTTGCGGAGCAGCAACATAAAGCAACGAGGTAGAGTCATACTCCACACCTTTGCCATCGACTAGGTGGAGCGATACTCAGGACACATTGCGCCTTCTGCTTTAGCCTCAAATGCTCTTCTCGTCCGCCGCTGCAAAAGATATAAAGACGCTCCTAAAAAGCATGCTCTGACTCCCCAGCGCATTTGTTACAAGCCCAAATGTCATCACGCGGCCTCAAGGATCCAGACTTGAAGCGTCAGGGAGACCCTTCCCAGACCGAGCTTGAAAGCTCAGAAGCTTCACCGCAACAGGGCGCAGACCCGCTAAGCAAGACTACAGAAACGATCAAGGCACCAGTACCCAGTGACAGCGGAAGTGTCGCTAGCCCCAGCGGATGGGGGACATTTGAAGTCATTGGGGGCCAAACCTTTTGGCTTCCTCCTGGAGCGAAGAGAGTCCCGGTGGTGGATTGCAATCCCTGTCCCAGCGACTGTTCAAGCTCCAACAAAGAGGAGGGAAAGGAGGGGACTGAGCGACGAGAGAGTTGGTCGTATTCAAAGGCAGAGACGATCGGAGCGCCTGATCAGGGACTGGGTCTCAGCTCTGTCGGAAAGAGATCAAAGATCGACTCCATACAAAGGACGGCAGACCCTGCGGCAGACAGCAAGGAGCAGGCATCAGCGGCCCCTCGCGGGTCACTTCGCAAGAAGATCAGAAGCCTCTTTGGATCCAAGGAGTGATCGACCGCTGGATGTGCTTGCGGCGCAATGAGACCATGTGACACATGCTACGACAAAGGGAAGAGAGATGTTCTTACTACGAGCGTGAGAGGTCGTTGAAGATGCATGCTGTGTGAGCCTGGTTCTATGTCTCGAAATATGGCCAGTGACTACTCCGCGCGGAGGGGTATTGACGCATCTGCCGTGCATTACCGCGGTAGTCCCTGTCCACGTTGCTGTCATATCCCGGTCGTAGCTTCGCGTTGGGCCGGCCTTCGCGCACATGCTTGATCGTCATAGGGTGATGAGTGCCTCCAGTACACGGTGGATGGCAATGCCCAGCACCCCTTGACATGGAGCTCTCACAAAGGAGCGCTACCCATCTGGGGAGCGTGAAGACGTCATGCATGGGTATGGCTGTGGAATAGGTCACTGATAGGTGTCATCCTTTGAGAAAGAGTGGCTTCTCGGTAGCACCCCTGGCCATATAAGACGACCATCGGTGTTTGCGCCGTCTGAGAAGTCTCTTACCATGCCAGTCGATCACTCAGCGATCTCAACAGCGTGCGCTGCAGATTCAACAACAGCTGGACAGAGTTCGTCTCTGACCACTGAGCCCACCAGTGCGTCGATCTCTCAGACCAGCGAGACAGCAAAGTTTGCGAAAGCGGAACACAGGGCACCGGAACCAACAATTGACCTTCCCCCTTGGGCCCGAAGGTGGAAGCGCCGACCTTACAACCTGTCCCTTGCTAACATGACCGATTCATGCAAGCGAGACACGGACACTAAGCGATAGTCTACTTACTTAGAGATCAATCAGAGGATTTGGGCCCTTTACGGCCAGGACAGATTCGGGCCGCGCGGGCATCGATTTGGATGCATGATCGAAGTGTGGCGTTCTTGTCGCGAGATAGCGTAGTGGCTACGACCGACTAGAGATGCTGGGTTTTCCGGAGCAATTCGCTGCACAATTTGCTGTCGCCCTGGCAAGATCAGTGAGCTATGCGCCCGTCAGATGGTGGGAGCAGAAGTTTCATCCCGTATCGCACTCGCTATCACTAAGTGGACTACTCTAAGGTCTTGCTATCGCCATTTTGCTTATCGACGCTTCAGGGAAGCCTCTGTGGAGCAAGTAGTCGCTTAAGGGTGCGACGTACAGGAGGGGTGGAGTGCACTGCCATCGCAATTGGAGCAGCCGGCCTGTGGAGTCCACGTCGTGGAGACTCAGGACACGACGGACTATGCGGTTCCTTTGTGTGCTACTCACTGGACCTGCCTCCCCAAGGTGTATATCACACGCATGCAAGCGTCTCGTCGCCACCCACTGCACATCTCCCACCTTGACCGCAATGTTGCTACCCTTGCCCACGCAATAATTGCCTTCACCGTCACCGTCACCGCCTCCATCGGCCGGGAAAGAGCTTGTTTTGCTCGGCCCGGCGGCACTTCCGAGTCTGACGGTTCAGCTTCAGGATCGGAAGCCGTCGGTTCCGCGTTGACCCAGCCTGGGGTGGAATCAGAGGCAAGACGACCATCCCGCGATCAGCGTAATGGTTTCGTCTATCGGATTGACAGTGAAGGAAATTTGATCACAGAGCGTGGCACCGGACCTCAACCGGTCCTCACGGGGGGACGCAACAGTATCAGTTTGTGGTACGGGAGGACGAGAGCGTGGAAGCGCTGCCAGCAAGTGACGGTGGGTCCAGCAGTGGCAAGGAGCACAATGATGAGGACGACCGATCGGGCGAAAGCTCCGATGAGGCGGCAAGCACCCACAGCGCTGCAGCACTAACCTACACTGACTCTGACGCCATTGCCACTGACCCTCGTCACGGCCAGACCGGCTCGGCAGAGCCAAAGACCGAAGCGACCGCCACTTATCCGACCGCTGACAACGAAACTGCCTCGGCAGAGTGAGCGGACAAGCCCAAGCCCGCCGCTAAGGGCGAAAGTGCGCGAGTATCTCGCTACTCTGTCCATATTGTGCATACGCGTACGCCCCATTGTGGATCGAGCAGCTATTCTTTTCCGTTCAGCTCGTGCTGGTATTTCGTACTGCTCACCGTGATGTCAACAGTCGTTCACACACAACCCGTGTCGCCGCAAGCCGGTCATGCTTGTTGCCCTCATATCCGAGGGTGACGCCCCCCCTGCCCCCTCCTCCTTCTGCCCGTTAGTGACAAGACTTGTGCAGTGCGATCGCAAAGAGAAAGTCTCCCCGGATCACGCCCTGGAGATGTCCGGGAAAAAAATGGGAGGGGATTCAATGCAGCGGTCCATGGTCAGCGGGAGTACGCGAAGACCCGTCGGCGCGAATGGGGCGTGGAGCTGGAAGCGAGACCGGCCTGCGTGCTTGAATCGTGGAGCAGAGTGCGCCTTCGTTGGAGCGTTGCAAAGAGCCACTTGTGTGGTGTCTCCCCGAGAAGGCGCTCCAAGCTCCTCACCATCCACCCTTTCGATCGCATCCTTCCATTGCGTGTCTATGCTTAGTTTTGCGCTGAAGTACAAGAGCGGCCAACGCTTCAAACCACGGCATTCTTCACATTTGTGTCTGTCAAGATCATGCCAGGATCGTCGCACGGATCTAATTCCGTACTGCAGTACCTCGTTCAGTCAGACGATGATGAGTCAGAAATCACTCCGAGGCAACGCAACACGCGAAGCTATGTGGCGAAGATGAAGGCACAGGGATGGGAGTGGAATCCAAAGGACCACGTTTTCTATCTTCCCGAAGGGGGGCTTCCTTCGAAACAAACCAAGCAAGAGTCTGAGCAACCTCAGCTTTCTCAAACTCAGTCATCGCAGCAATTGAAACGTGAGCAGTCTGCGACAGAAGATTCAGCGCAAGCTTCCACAAAGCGAGGATCCAAGGGCATCAAGACGGAAGACAAGGCTTGACGCTCAGCATTGCTGGATAGGACGAACTTGGTGTGTGTACATTCTCTACCCTCGTATGCAGACTGTCACAAGGCTGTATGGAGCGCCGCATATCCTTTGTACGATGAGCCTTGCGCGTGCAGTCCGTAGAGCGCAAGGCCGCGCATCGTCGTGAACTCTACTCCCATGACGCAGAGCTGGGAATTCTTTCACCTACAACGTGTCTTACTTGCGCGCCTAGCGCACGGCCAACCATCATCCTCGCCCCTCTCTACGCTGAAACTAACCCAACGAGAACCGCCTTCTGAGCTCAGCACCAACACGCCGCCGCTCGGCAGCAGCACCGCCGGGCCCCGACATTATACTCTTGTTCTCCACAGCTCGGCGTCCCAGAAACGGCATGACCTGAGCGGGCGTCAGCTGCATTACAGTCGCTTCGTGCCAATTAGCTCACCTCCAGCAGACGCCCATACGCCACAAACTTGAGCGACATGGGCAACTTTGAAGGTTCGAACGATTCCGTCACCACGTCCGAGAGGTCTTCCCTCATACCTGTAAGTCAGCCCCGCTCATCGCCGTCTCTGTCCCGCACACTTGGAGCGAGGCTCATGCCGCAGCCATGAAGGACGTCCACACTCACCATACAATTGCGCAATCCCCACGCGGCCCACGACATCCTCCCTCAGCCTCAACTTGCCGCTCTCGGGGCTCTTCCTCGCCAGTCCTCTCTTCTCCAGCTGATCAATGATAGTGTCGACCGAATCGCGATTATGCGTCCCGAATATGACTGACAATGCCCTCTCTGGTCTCTGGCCCGAAAGTTGCGAGGCGAGCGCGGCGATGACTGTCTCGGCGGAACGGTTGTATGACGCGTCCGTTTCGGGCTTGCTGCGGATTAGCTTGATTGTGAAGCGCATCCGCCGTGAGGGAGGAGGACCGGGAGGGTGAATCGGCGCTCCTCATGAAAGGCCGTGATGGCTGTCACTCACGTCGGCCAAACAGGGTCCTCGCCCTCTCGCCCAGGTATCCGCGCCTTCCGCCGTTCTTGGACGATGTAGCCGCCCCGAACGACTTTCAGCCCGAGGGCGTATCCGTTCTCCTCCGCGTGGGCGAGACATGCCCTCAGGAACGACGGCTGGCGAGTGAGGTACGACTGATATGTGCCGCTGCGATAAGCCAAAATTCTCCAGGCAGCCACTTGTTCGGGACCCACTATACGACAGGCCCCGTCCATGGCGGGGAACCCTCCGCAGACTTTCCCCCCGGTGGAGGCCTGTTGAACTTCATACTGAGGAGCTGAGTGTACCCGTCCAAGGCAGGCTGGTACACCGCCTCCTCCGCGTCGATGATGAGCCGCACACTGCTGTCAGCGAGCCGTACACGATCTCAACCCGCAGGACGCCGTACCCGTTTCGCCTCGACCGCTCCGCCAGCGACTCGAGCCTGTCCCACAGCAGCTTCAACTGCGCCCAATCCCCCTCTTGCAGCCCCGCATCATCCTGAAATACCCTCATCCGCTTGACAGCGCCGGGAGGCACGCGCGGCATCTCTGACGGGTTAAGGATCGCCTCTGAGACGGGCTGGGGACATCCTGGAAAGTTGACCTCGTTGGCGAGCTGCTCTGCGGGAGTGTTGCGCGTCTTGGCAGCGTGTAGGCGGTGCATCGCGTTCGATGCGCGCACGAGGACTTGTGGGTCGATTAGGCCGGTCTGTCGTGAGCGATCTGCATTGCCTACCGTACCGTCCCGCTCGTCCTCGCGGTCGCATCGCCAGCCCCGGGCAGACTCACCGTCTTGAGCGCAAACGCAGAGGACCCCTTGGCCCACCCCTCCTCCGCCATCTGCCTTTCAAACTCGCCTTGCACCTCTATGGCCTTCTCCACCTCCCTCAAGCGCGCGACCACCGGATCCCGACTCGCCGTGACGTCCTCGTCCTCGGTATCTGCCTCTGCCGAGTAATTCAGCGCGTGTCCAACGTTCCGCCGCCGCATCTCTTCCATCTTCGGCAGGCATTCTTCCGCCGTTTCGCCCGGGATGAACTGCGCGAAGAATGTGCGCCGCACGATGAACTCCGCCGCGGGCTTCACGAGGGGTATGCGGGTGTGGAAGACGGTATCGAACACCTTGGGCGAGGCGTCCACGAGGCTTGGGAAGGACGTGAGTGTCCAGACTAGGTACGAGCGGAGCAGAGTGAGCGTGGACTCCCGCGCGAGGGACGGGGAGAAGGTCCCGGTGTCGTGGGTGGAGCTTGATGTTGCGTATCCCCAAGCGAGGAGGACTGCGCCAGCGCCCGCGGCGTAGGGGACGAAACGCCGATCATTCGTCGATGAGCGCGGAGGCGGGACGGTCGAAGAGGTGAAGCGGCGTGGTGGGCGTGTCTTGGTAGTCCGCGAGAGTAGCAGTGATGGTTGCAGGGCTGATCTAACCACCATTACTGGCTGGTTGGCTGGCTGTCTGGCTGACTAGCTGCTGGCCGAGACTGACGGATCTGTCTCGCTCGTCGGCTGCTCCTGGTCGTCTCTGCCGGTCTGTCGTCCTTTCGCGATCGCGTCGATCTCTTGGGCCGTATGGAATGTATGCTGTGTGTATCTATCGCAAGCAATGAACACAGCCATATGCATCCATATCCCCCTCGCACCTGGTCCATCACAGCCGCGTTCTCGATCGAGTTGCCGGCAACATCATGCGATAAGGCATCACGCGCCGCGTTGCCTTGGGCGAGAGTCATCCGGCGTCGCCGAGGACATGTGTCGGCCACTTGACAGCCGATACGGCCCCGCCGCGTCTTCAGTAGTCAAAGCAGCTCGCGCCGGGGACAAATCCCACTCGGACCACTGGGGCACCGTCCCACGGTTGGTTTAGGCCCTGATGCATCGCTCGGTAGGGCGGGATGTAGGGCTAGGCTGCCGCGTTACCGGGTCCAGTCCCGGAGAACAGGGCGAGGGTGGGTGGGTAAGGAAATCCGCCTTCGGTCGAGGCCGATGGTTGCCGCGTTCGCCCTCTTGTCCTCCCCTCTCCCACTTGCCCTGTGCATGCCTGCCCGCCTGATTGATTTCGGGTTTGCACCGATTTCGGGTCTGCCCCGGACATGCAGCACAAGCGGCCGGTACGGATGCATCGCTGCACGAGGGTACATCCGTCGCAGGCGAGTACAAGCGAGCGAGCGACTCGACTGGTTTGATCGCACTCTCATCTCTCACTCTGCCTCCTCTTGGTCCAACGATTTCGCAGCGACGAGCACCACACACCATGGGCGGACAGAACCTCACCTCGAAACACGTCCTCCAGAACGGCCTGGCCAAGGGCGAGACGCAATATGGCACATTCATGATGCTCGGCTCGGGCTGGACGGCGCGGCTCGTCGCAGCCGTCGGATTCGACGTGAGTACAGCGCTGGGTGGTACAAGACCCAGTCCGGTCCGCTCACGCCAGTTCATCCTTGTCGACTGCGAGCACGGCAACATTGGTGACAACGACATGCACGAGTCGGTAGCCGGCGTGGCCGCTTCCGGGGCGTCGCCGATTGTCCGGATCCGAAATGCCGATATTGGGTTGATCAAGCGTGCGCTCGACACTGGCGCGCAGTGAGTCCTTTGCCCTGATCAGACCTGAGGCCGTGCGGCGTACTCGAGCTGATCGCAGCGGCCTGATGGTGCCCATGGTGAACACGGTGGAAGAAGCGCAGTTCATCGTCAAAGCCTCGAAATACCCTCCCCTCGGTATCCGCGGCCAGGGCTCCCCCTTCGCTGCGTGGGGCGCGGGGCTCTCGACTCCGGAATACGTGCAGAGCGCGAACGCGAACCTGCTGACGATCCTGCAGATCGAGACGGAGGAGGCGGTGAACAACGCCGAGGCGATCGCGTCGGTGGACGGCGTGGGTGAGTGCGGGTCGGGGCCGTTGGGCGGCACTGTACACTCGCGGGGGGAAACAACTTCTGACCCCAGACGCGCTGTTCATCGGCCCCAACGACCTCGCTCTAGGGTTCCTAGGCTACTCCCCACCCAAATGGGACGAGCCGGCCTACCTCGCGCTGATCGACCGCGTCGTCGCGGCCTGCCGCAAAGTCGGCAAGCCCGTCGGGATCCTCATGCCCGATGGGGACAAGGCCAAGTGGGCGAAGGAGAAGTGGGGGATCGAGATCCTGGCGCTGGGCGTAGACATCAAGGCTTTGCAGCTCTGGATGGGCGCGCAGCTGGGCGCGGCGAAGCAATAGGGGCTGGCAGACGGGCGGTCGGGCGGTCGGGTCATCGGGTCATCGGGTGGTTGGGCGGTGGGATCCAGTGTGGCCGGCGACCGAGTTCGACCTCGAGCGCGCGGGTTCGCAGTCTGCCAGTTGTCGCTCTGTACCGACTCTGGGATTTGGCGGCTCTAGCTGGACCTTGACAGCCGCCCCTCGCCGGATACTACCATGTATTGCATGTTGAAAGCTTTAACACAACGACTGAGGGCTGGAACGAGATTATGATTTGGGAAACAGAGAAGACAGGGGTTAGAGCCGTCATAAGGAGAGCGACGAGGAGAATATACGCAGACTCTACTAGATTTTCCGATGTGCCAGTATCACCATCTCCCATTGGCCTGGGATTCCTCGCCGTGATCCGTCTCCGCGACCCCAGTACACCCCAGCGGTATGCTGGGACATCTTTCCCCACGCCTCCCATATCACCTCGAGGCTGAAGAACTTCTCCACCCACTTCCGCCTACGCCTGCGCGACCTTGTTCCACGGCCCAGCGTCGCTCAACGAGCACCCGCCAACGCACTTGCACGTTCCGCCGAGCTCGGCGGGCAAGTTGGCCGGGTCGATGTACTGCTGCAGCTCCGTCTTGTAGCCCTTGCCGAGGATGTGGATCTTGCGGACAGTGGCCTCGTCCAGCCACGGCTTGACGAGGGACCAGACGGTCGAGAAGAGGTATGGCGCCTGGGAGTGAGCTTTGTCCATTTCCCGTACAGCTCGGCGCATCGCCGCGGCGCGACTCACGTTCACGATGAACATATGCCCCATGGTTTCGGGCTAATTGTCAGCTGTGCTTCTCAGGGGAAAATGAAGGAGCTCACGTCTGCTCATCAGCATGGTGAGTCTACACGACAGGTTGCGACTCACAGTAATTTTGGCCAATGGTACTGGCCGCCGACACATAGTCCTTCACTGCCAGTCAGCTGTCCGTCTTCCTTGCTGGCGCCCCATGCCGCGCCCATCCGCGACGCACCCTTGTAAAACGTGCTGATGCCCGCGTTGTGCAGGTCCAGGATCGTACAGCTCGTCTCGACGAGGTGGCCCGACTCGGCCGAGCACGCGGGCAACCGGTCCTTGAGGAACTTTTCGTACTCTGAAACGAGGTGCTTGAGCTGCCGTTCTTGCGTCGTGAGCGCGTAGAGCTTGTTGATGTCGAGCTTGCCGAGCTGCTCAATGTATACCGGCCGCCCGTCCTTGTCGGTGCGGTGGTAGAATTGCGGGTAGTACTTGTCGACCTCGGCCTGCTCGGGGTAGTCGAAGCCGTTCCTGGGGTCAGCATTGACTCAAGGGGCCTCTCGTGCGTGCCATCACGCGCCGCCCCCGCCGCGTCTGGGCTGTAGAAACGACAGGACCAGCGACGCCAACGCGAACTCACGCGGCAATCTCGTCCGCGCCAAACTCCTTCCTCCACTTCTCGTTGGCCTCCCACATGATCTTTGCTCTTGGCAAGTCGAACTTTCGCGCTCGCAAGAACCGGAGGAGAGTCGTGTCGTCGTATCGGTCGTAGCCGAGTCGCTGGGCGGCAGCCTCTCGGTCGGCGGGGATGAGGCCCGAAGCGAGCAAGTCTTGCCTGAACGCCTCGAGGGCTTGCTGCTGGGCCTCGTCGCTGGAGATCAGCTAATGACAGCTGATTGTTTGTGCAAGCCAGCAGGGATGGTGACGCACAGGTGACCCGGGTGGCCGGAGAGGGGGTCTTTGCTTGCGGTGGTCTGGGCATTAGGGCTGGGTGCTTGGGTGGTCCGACGCGACTCACAGCCATTGCGACGAGTGATGTGATATATGTATCTACTTAGCGGTGATGAGAGCAGAAGTGCGAGATATGCAGACACCGGGCCAACACCATCATCAGCCACCACCACACACGGCGCGGTGACGCACAGGGGTCGGTGGGTCGGATAAAACTGTTAAAAATGCTGAGAAATAAATATATCATCAACGGGAGACTGGGCCCATGAGTCACACTACGGCATCGTGGCGCAAGCATCGAGGCAGGGGCAGACTGAGGGGGGTGGTAATCCTCGTTGCGTCTGTCGCAAGTCCCAGCCATGAGCGTGCATGGCAATCAGGATGCTAACCGGTAACAATGACTCGGCAAAACAAGTAAGGAAGTGCCGAACGTCCAGCCATGCGAGCCCCGGGTGCGCATCCGCCACGACCGAGATAGTGCGTGCAAGATGTAGCTTCGGACCTTTGCTCGAGACCTTTGCCAGGTTTTTGTCTAGCACAAAGGAAGATCACAGTGCACGACATGCATATAATTTTCATCTTCACAGCTATATACCCAGCATATTATATCCTGCACCGAATACCCCAAAGTCCTCTGTCCTCACTTTTGAGCTTTAAACCCGGGTCTGCTTCATGGTCGGCACGCCAGACGAGCTCGACGCATCATCGCTAGTCGCGTGAGTCTTCTTCTTGCCGAACGAGAACAAGCCAGTGAAGAACGCGGCGGCGAGCAGTAGAGCAACGACAACAAGCGTGACAGCCGCGCCGATTCCGCCGCCAGCTGCGGCCGAAAGACCCGAGTCGGAGGACGAAGACGATCCGGCAGCTGCCGCGTTGGAGTTGGCCGCGTCCGACCCAGTGGTCGTCTCGGATGCCGAGGTCGACTCGGTCGAGCTGCCGTGACCCCCGTACGAGGACGAGTTTCCACCGCTCAGCGAATCATCTGCGGATGCCTCTTCCAGCAGTCCCGTGTAATTGCCGCACACGTAGTCGTCCGGCGCAGTGTACGACGCGACGTCCACGAGGGACACATCCGCGCACTGGTAATAGTACTGCCTCTCCTCGCCCAGCTGATATATCACCAGGAGTGTCGCGTTGTCGCCCGCCTGGAAGCCCAGGGACGAGAAGTCGGGGCCCTTGGAGCAGTAGTGGCCCGCCCCGAGGGCGTCGAGCGAGTTGGAGTAGAAGCTGAAGGCGTGGAATCGGCGCGGGTCCGTCTCGTTCGTGTACAGCACATTCACCGACGACAGGTTGGAGATCTGCGTGAAGGCGACGTCTCCCCCGACTGTTGTCAGCTGGGCCCGGTGCGTGAAATGATGAGGCGTACCGAGGGGGTAGGGCGTCCTCGCTCCGGGATCAATGCCTCCACAAGGGGCCACATCGGCTGACGCGACTGAGAAGCCTCGTCCGGGCGGATACGCCCACGCGATGGGGCTGGTGTCGTTGAAGTCCTGCCTGTCAGCTCGTGCTTGTGTGTCAGTGACATGGACTCACCGTGATCGCCTGTCGCGGGGCAATGGCCATGGCTGAAGCTGACGCGGCGGCAGCGAGGAGCGTAGCGGCTTGGAAGAGCATTTTCGGGGGTGATTGAACCCGTAGGTCTTTCGCGCGATGGGAAAAGGTGCGTGGGAGGCATTCGTACTCGCACGCGCTCGTACTTCTTATACCATTCGTCAACTCATTATCCCGCGTCCTTGGCGGGTGAACACCGGGCTGACGGACCCGAACGGGCGAAACTCACTTTCTGACGCCATATGACTCGAAAGCACCCGGTGCCGGGGTGTTCCTCCAGCAACAGCCCCTACAGCTCGGCGCACCCGTTATCAGATAACCTCCGAGACTCGCGGATCCAGGACAGGCACATCAGCCTCTACGCCACATTACTCACGCAGGATGCTCGCTCATGTCCGGTCCCTGGTCTATTGGGCTGGTCGAACCCGACGAAGCGGTATCGGCCGACGAGGGTTCTGGTTCTGCGCTGCGCCGAATACGCTCGCCTTGCTCGGCTCGCATGGTGGAAAGTGGCCGTGTCTTGGCATCTCATGCTTGCGAGCGTGCGCATGCCGCACAGCCGGCCGGCCGGCATGGCATGGCACTCTTGGCTTCGACGAGGCACACTCGGTGAGATGTCCGGGTTTGATGTTGAAGGCTTCAGCGATGGATTGGAAGGTCGCCTCGACGCGTAGGCCGAATTTCGGGCGACGGCGCTTGACGCGTGAAAGCTCCGGGCGCCTGTCCCAGCGGTGCGCTCGCGTCGAGGGCGGTTCGTGCACGATACGAAAGGACGCATCAGACAGAGGAGAGATGGCCACGCGCCCAGCTTGCGTGGTTCGGGGAAGGAAGAGATCATCGTCGAGGGAACGACGTACACTACGGACCGGCGCGAGGTTTAGGCCGATTCGCTGGGTCAGCGGGCCATGGGCAACTATCGACTGCGGTTCATGCGTCGCTATGAGCTTGGGCAAGTGACATGCAGATAATGCTGGAGGTACACCGTGTCGGTTCCAAAGTGCGAGGCGAGAAAGCGGGAGAAGCATTGCACCGATGCCGTCCATATCGGCATTCGACGGTGGTGCCTGGCCGAATGACCATGTCATCACTGCTATCAGCTCGGATCCAGCTTTGAGACCAATGCCGCCCTCACTAAGCATGGTATTGCCCGCTTGGCAAGATGATGGCATGGACCAAGTTGCTTGTTTGTGTTGAGACAATGTGCATGCTAACATTTTGCTCTTCCATCACGTACAGGTTGTGGGTGATGATCACTGTATTAAGCAAGCATCAACAGAGTGATTGTAATGCAAAAACATTCCACCATGGCAGCTTCACAATTGACCTGTAACCCTTTGCACGTTGGTGTAGCCCACAGACAACGGCCTCTGATGTCAGAAGCGTGGTGTAGCCAATCCTTGTTTGCCCTATCTTAGGCGAGGCG
>CAUG01000199.1:0-11616 GCA_000442785.1 Papiliotrema flavescens NRRL Y-50378
CGAGGCGTCGCAACAAGCCAAACCCGCCGCCCCTGGCGGCGATGCCCGCTACCCAAGCCAAACCCGCCGCCCCCAGGCGGCGATGCCCGCTGCCGAGTCTAAAAGACGCTACAACAGCACTAAAATGCAACGGAGCTCGGACATCACATTTGCCTTTTGTAGTAATAAACATGACATTTTAGCACAGGGTTGACTTTGAGACCCATTTTTATTGCCCTTTGTAGCCATTAACTGCTGATCCGTTTGTCTCGGGGGATTGTGCGAGCACCGGGCTCGCGTTTCATATCTGTCCAATCGGGTTTCCGAGATTCTCGTGCACGAGGCGGAGAAGGACCGCACACGGGACATTACAACTTGTTGTGAGTCTGGGCTTTCCGTCGTGCATCTTGACTATACGATAGAATGTTCAGTCCTTCCTTCTCGGATAGTCCTGAATGACTCCCTTGGGCGCATGACTCGTCCTCCATCTATCCCGTTGCGCGTTTCTTCTCCCCGTCCCCGTCTCCCTCACCCTCGCCGACGTTCTCCTTCTGCGCGGTCTCAGCGCTTCCATCACCGCTGTCGTTCTGCGATGCCGTCTCCGAAGCTGTTCGCGGCGCCGTTCCATCCTGCGTCGCCGTCTCCGTCTGGACCGACTCCTTCGTCCGCGATTTCGTGCCCGTCTGCGCCGCGCTTTCAGTCTGCGCATCAGGCGAAGGCTCCTCGGTTGTCGTTGCGGTAGAAGACGCGTTCACTGACCTATCAACACCTGTTCTCGGGATAGCTCACTATCTAGGAAGAGTCGGAAGCATGGCATGTGGTGTGATCGCCGACCATCCGCTTCACGCTCCCAAACACCGTCTCTTACTTGCGCTTGCCAAAGAGCCTGTCCGCGAAGCCGAGTACTCCGCCAATAGCACTGGCCACCTTGCCGAGCACGCCCGATTCGCCCGCTTCAGCGGGTTCGGACGGCTCGTCCCGGCGGCGATACTCGGGTTCGACTTCGGGCGGGGCAGCACTTTCCTTGAACCGCGCAGAGGTGAAGGACGGGTGGGGAGGGGCGCGATATTCAGATGAGGAAGAGAAAGTGGACGATGAGGATCTCGCCGTACCCTTTGAGTCATGCTCTGGCGATGCCGTCGAGGCTGTCGAGGTCTGCGTGTCCGAGGGTGGCTGTCCAAAGTACACGTTGGTGGATTTGCCCTCGAGATCGTCTGCGAATGCCTGCATCAGCTTGCGCTGGAATGGCGACAATGATCTGGAATGTCAGTGCGCGGGCATCACCTGGGGGAAGTTCGGTAACTCACCGAGGCGTCTGGACCTTCCATGAAATGACCAAGTCTCCTCGAGCCCTGCTCAGACCCTGCACCGTGTTGACTCCCCGTCCCTTCATGACTGCCTCCTCGCCATGCTGCGTGCCCGCCTTGACGCGCACATCCACCTCGCCCTCCAACGTCGGTATCCTGACTCGGCCTCCCAACAGCGCCGTCTGCAGCGGAACTTTCGCTTCGTGGTACACGTTCGTACCCTGCCGCCTGAACTCCCTGCTCGGCGTCACATTAACGCGGATGAGCAAATCTCCGCTGGGTCCATTGCCCGACAACGGCTGGTCTCCTCGTCCAAACGCCTTGACCTTCATGCCGTCTTCCACACCCGCCGGGATGGCCACCTCCACCTCGCGCTTCTCCTTGACTCGACCCACACCATTACAGTCCCCACACTGCGCCCCACGCGGTATACTCGACCCCTCTCCGCCGCATGCCCGACACGTCGAGGACATGAACATCCCTTGCACCTGGAAAGTCTGCTCGCCCGTGCCGCGACATGTCGCGCACTGCGTCTTCTTCTGTCCCGGCTTGACGCCCGACCCAGAGCACGGCTTGCACGTGACGACCGGCGCGATCGTGATGCGCCGAACCACACCGGTGCACATCTCGAGGAACGATATCGTCGTCGACACTTCGATATCGTCGCCGCGCATCGGCCGCGCCCTAGCTCCCGCGCCGCCGAATCCGCCCCCGCCGCCAAATGCTCCGCCGAACAGCGACTCGAACAAGTCGCCAGCGTTTCCGGCTCGTCCGCCGAATCCACCAAAGTCCTGGAAACCACCGAACCCGCCTCCGCCGCGGGCAAAGTTGGGGTCGAAGCCTTCTTCAGTCGAGGCGGAGCCGTATTGGTCGTATGCTTGCCGCTTGCTGTCGTCGGACAGGATGTCGTAAGCCGACTGAATCTCGACGAAGCGTTCTTGCGCGCCCTTCTCCTGGTTCGAGTCCGGATGCCATTTCTTCGCCAACTGCGGCGTCAGTGTGTATGCTCGCGAGCAACAGCCGATGACCACTCACCTGATAGTACGCCTTCTTGATGTCCGAAGCCTTGGCGTCCTTCTTCACGCCCAGGACATCATATGGGTCCTTCTGCCGAGCTTCCCGGGGCGATGACGAGTGAAAGCAGCGCTGCAGGTCAGCGGGATCTCAACCGAATGCAAGCGGCCTCTGACCATGACGAGACGGCGCAAAACTCACCTTGTGCTCTTGGTTCCAGCTCAAGCTCCTCGGCCGTGCTGGCCGAGCAGTTGCAGTGTGAAGACCCCTCGATTGCGTCCGGGGTGATGATTGCCGCGGCGGGGGAGGGAGAGTAGACGAGCTCGCCGCAGCACCGTTCGTCAACGGCAGAGCAGTGAGCACTCGGGTCGGCAAACGTGGGGGCATGATTCGTCTATGCTTCGCAACGCCAGCGATGCGCAAAAAGACCGGATGCGAAGGTGTGCGATCAGAAAAGTAGGCGCCAGTGATGATGTCCTTTTGCTCTCGAACTTTGTAGAATTGACCAGTAAGCGGTGGCGAATTGGCGAAACGGAAGCAATTTCTCGGAACATCCCGCCGTCCGGCCTCGCGTCTGATAGATCACCCTTGCACCGCCAGACAGAGTGTGAATGCATGCATCAGGCTCTATGGAAGACCCAAGGCTAGGGCCATGATGTTAGGGACAACCCTCCACCTCTCAGCGTCCACCTGCAGGTCTTCTCGCGTGATGATGACTTCAACGGGCTCCTCATCATCGTCCCCCTCCAGAATCCAACCTCCATCCGCGTCGGACCACACAGAGATGGGCCGCTTCAGCGGCCTCACCTTCACCTCTGGCTCCACTGCAACGATTCGGCCCAAGTGCAGCGCCACCTCTGGCGTGAAAGTTTCCATATTGAGCGCGACGTCCTATGATTAGTCAACTGCGAGAATGCGACCAGCAGGGACGCTACCCACCTTCCAGCCGAGAGTCGAACCGACGCTACAGGAAGCCATCGAGTCCAGGGTAAGGTAATCGAGGGCATCAAAAGCCACTTCGATCTTCGTCCAGGCGAGCTCCTTGGGCGATGGCTCGTAAGGCGTGTCTCCGATCGCCTCTTCGTACCTCGTTTCGTCTTCGAGGTACGGGACCACCCGTTGAGCATACCCGTTGCCCGTCCCGTTCGAATGGTAGACCTGCGGCCTGGTCTCCGCGACACGTGCAGCTGTAGAGGCTCCCTCCACTGTTTCATGCAGCTCCACCACGCCGCTGTCCTCAGCTGGGCTTTCCAGACTATCGACGTGCTCGGCGCTGTGCCGCTTCCCGCTGTCCCACCGAGGCGCCGAGAACACCTGAGACGTGACGAACACATTGCTCGGCACATCCCTCTCACTCGGCGGCACCACGTGATTGCCCCTGAAGCCGCCCGTCGATCGCCTTCCGCCTCGCTGCCGCCGTCTGCCGGAAGTCTCGCCGTTGGGCGTCGATGTCCCGTTCGGCTCAAAGCCACCGTCTAGCGCTACGAGGAAGCTCGAAGAGTCGACAGCTGCGCCTTTCTCGGCATCACGTGGGTCCAGTATCGGCATCGACGTATCCATGCTCGTATCGGGGTCGATCACGATACTCTCGTTCGGCCCGAATGTCGTTCGCACCCTTTGCAAGCTCGCCATGTCCTTCAGGAACCCCTTCTTCTTGTTTCTGTTCAACACCGCCGCAGGGACGTCGATATCCTGCCGAGTCTCTGTATTCGCCGAGTTCGTAGGCAGCGATCTATCGGCGGGATGTGCTCTTGTGGTTGAGCTTGTCGAGCCGTTGACGAAGCTAGAAAGAGAAGCCGGAATCGATGGCACAGCAGAGACTGCACGCGGGGTGACCGCCGCTGGCTCGATGACTTTGAGCGTCACCGGATCTGCCGAGCTGGCAGCAGTGCCTTCCGCTGCACGCAAGGCCGCAAGGCGGTGTTGCCGAGCTTGCCGGCGGCGGAAGTTCCGATCATGCGTCTGAGGCTTGCCGTGACCGGGTGGCACGTGAGCAGTCGCTTGCGATTTCTGCTGAACGACGGGCAAGCTGACGCCGGATCTGGCATCGCGCACGGCAGCCTTTGTGGCGATCGGCGGCGTCACAAATGAGCCCGCGGATGACGAAGACGACGACGCGGCCGAAGACGACGACGACGAGGAGGACTCGGGCGATGACGAGGAAGATGAGGTGGACGAAGACGAGGAAGAAGATGAGGATGAAGATGAAGATGAAGATGAGGACGATGACCCTGACGATGAGGAGTCTGACAATTCCGAGGACTCCGACGAAGAGCTGGATGACGATGGCAATACCGCAGACGTCGATAGCTTTCGCATTTGCTTGGGACCATTGTCGACTGCCGGCCGGCTGTCTCTCGGACTGCGTGTAGCAACGGATGGGTATTGAGCTGAAGGCGGAAGCGACTTGGCGGGCAGTGAGACGACGTGCTGTGAACGAGTAGTCGCGGAGGTCGTGTCGAAGTCCTGAACAGCAGTGCTCTTCGACCGCCGCCTCTTCTTCGACGCTCCGTTAGCCGGCTCGCTCGCCTTCCGCTTGACGACCGTCCGCAGTCTGCCGTTGGGTACCGTTGCTGACTCTGACTTCGAGCTGCCGGGATAGAGGGCTACTCTGAATGTGAGCCGAACGCCGTAGAGGCAGCGACTCACGTCACAACATCCCCGTCCTCTAGCACATCGAGCTGACTGCCGCCCAGTAGCTCGAAGCCGTCCACCTCGAGTTTGAGCTCGCGCCAATCGGTCGAACATGCCGAGACGGTCGACAGACTTTGCCGTACGTGCTTTTTCAGCTGCGAGATGGTTTGGATGTCTTGTGGGACAGGCAAGAGTACCTTTGAAGGGTTGAACGGTGCCGAGAGGGACACCTTGATCCGCATTCTGGGCAATAGAAGGATGTCCTGCTCTGAGCAAAAGTCGAGGTTGAAGCAGCAATTAACGTAAAGCGACGAGACTGCGGCAATGACTTGATCCACTGTTTCCGTCGGAAGTGGAGGGGTCGTAGCGGGGAAATGGTTCCGGGTTGTTGCTCGCTCGCTCGCTCGCTCGGCTTCACCGCCTCAGAGCGACAACGGCGCAGATATATAGCATATCATCCCACCCCACTCCGGCCCTCCACACCATTCCGCAGCATACAGCATCATCCTCGCAGCTGCACTACGCTCAACGAGTCTTACCGTAGCCATCGCCGACTTCGGCATATGCTTGCGACTTGACAGTCTGCATCAACCAACGTGACAACAACGACAACTCACATCACATCACGGCACATCACGCCCCAAGTCAGGATCTGTTCCACATCTCACATACACACCCCGACCTTACCCTCCTTTATCCCTAGCCACTCTTGCAGTCAAACACGCTGTACGGTCCAGGGTACCCGGCACTGGAGTGTTCACATCGGCTTCGACGAGTCGGTTGACCAGTGTAGCCGCTCCCTCCCGCCCGGGACCTCGTCGCCAAGATGAAGAGACTCTTCCGGACGAGCAAGGCCGGCACCGTCGATCCACTGCCCCCGCCTGCTCCTCCGTCAGCTGCAGCTCCCTTCTCACCGCCTCAGGGGTCGCCGCTTCCGCCCGGCAACGTCGTCTCCACACCTCAGCAGTATCCGCCAGGACCTCCACGAGTACCGCCCAAGAAGAGCAGCGGAAATGACGGCCGGGGGCACGAGTCGCTCAGCAGCAGCGATCATCATCGATCGCATCACCACCAGATTCACCATCAGCACACAGGCTCTCGTCCTCGTCAAGGAAGCGTCACACCTTTTCCGCTTGATGTCGGTCGAGACGCTCCACCACCATCTCAGCACGCCGCCGGCCAGCCGGGTGCGCCGCACCCTCAGCAGCAGCAGCCCCATCACAGAAGCAAGAACTCCAGCTCGGTATCGTCACCGCCCAGTCTGCTCGAGATCCAGCAGATGCAAGCTGCGCAGGCTGCTCAGGCCGATGCTGATGCCCGGAGAGACGCATGGCTCGCCTCACAGCGGCAGGCGTCAGGAACTCTGCCAGCCGCTGGCAATGGACACAGCAGCCCGCATGCGAACCTACCGCCGCCGCCGAGGCCCGGCCAAGTCGGTCGATACGACAACACCTCGCCGGACGGCTGGAGTGTCATCAGCAATCCGCCGCTCCCTATGTCGGCGTCCGGGCCTACGGGCGTTTCAAACGCATCGACGCCGACTATACAGCAAAATCAGCTGTATCTGCCTCCTGGGGCTCGGCCACCTTCGCCTCAAGTCCGACCCGGTACACCAACACGGCCCAGCTATCCTTCCAGTCTGGGTCACCACTCGCAGTCCAGTCTGCAGGGATACGCCGACATCGACCCATACACGACCACAACGACACCCAGAGTCGGACGGGACAGAGGATACTCGTCAGCGTCCGGCTCCGTCAGAGGATCCGACCAAGAGGGATCGGCTCAAGGTCACTCACATTCGCATTCGCACTCGCACTCGCAATCTCATTCGCACAGCCAGTCGCTGTCCCATGGCGTGTCCACCTCACCTGGGACGAACAAGATGCCCATCCCAAAACCAGCACAACCATTTGGCTCTCGCTCGCCGCTTTCAAATGCGTACGCATCGCCAGTTCCTCCCGATCCGGCGGGACCGCCATATCCTTTGTTCCCTACCGCTCAGGCCGCTCTCTACCCACCTCCGCCCATTGAAGAGATGTCCGCGATACGGATAGAGGGGCCCTCGCCAGATGCGACAGAGTCACCCTTTGCGGCTCAAACGAACGCCAACGGGAAGGAAAAGAAGAAGTTCTGGGGTATGGGCATGGAGTGGGGCAACAAAAAGGACAAAGAGAAGGATAAAGACAAACACGGCCGGAGAGAGCTGGAACGGCCCTCGATGGATGAGTACAGACGCAGCACGGAATGGCCGCGGGGCGAAGAGGTCAAGCCCGGGAGTAGTCATGGCCATGTGTCGACGACAGAGGAGGAGAGCATGGCTGGCGGACACGGATATGGGCCCCAGGGGCAAGGTCGAGAACATGCGCATAGAGGAAGGATGTTGGGCCTGGATATCGGAGGACGGATACGCGACCCGCAAGGTACTACCAGCGTGGACAATGTCACAGCTGCGATACGTGAGTTCACCCTCGAGCGTTCTTGTGGCGGGACGATGGACTCATGGGTAGAGATATTATGTGCGCATCCCGATCCACCTTTCGCAAGCACGTACGAAGTCTGCGATCGGATCAACCACTCTTCCTCGCCCGAGTCAGTCGGTAAAGAAGCCGCACACGCGTTGCGCAAGCAGTTCAAACATGGGTCGGATAGCGAGAGGCGATCCGCCGCAAATCTGTGGCTATTGATGATGCGCAACGTCACTGCAAAGGGATTTAGGAGTAAGGCGCTGGAGCGTTCCATTGAACCAGCTGACGGGTAGCTCACGCCACGTCAAAGAAATTCGTGGCAGTCCTGGAGCCCATCTTGCTGGCTTCACCTGTGAAACCGGTCGTCTCACCCGCTACGCATCGGATTATCGCGGACATCCTATCCGATCTGACGTACAACTTTGGTTCGGACAAGGGCTCCGAAGCGCTCGTGGAGCTGTGGCGCAAGGTCAAGCTGCCCCAGGAGCCAGATCTGGTATGTGGCCCCGGTCGAACCTCGACGTGTGACGACGAGCTGACTTGCAGGGGTCCCCTCTTCCGACGGACTTTCAGGCCTTTAACCCGGACAACTTCTACGCTCGCGGTATGGCGTCCTTCGACTCGAACAGCGTACCCTCGATGCCTTCGTCTGTCAACGCATCGCGTCGCGCATCGTCACCAAACGGTGGTATGCTGGGCATCAACGACCGCTCGGTCCCGCCGCCTGTACCGCATCGGGGACCCAGTCCGCTGCATATGGGCGGCGGCCCCGGATATGCGAACCTTCCGAGTCATGGCGACGATATGCGCCGACTGACTGAAGAATGTACGGCCGCCAAGGAGAGCGCGAGGGTTCTGGCGGAGGCGCTTATTTTCACCTCACCCGAGGAGCTGGATAAGAAGCCGATCATCAAAGTGTGTCCTATCGCGGTTGGAAGCGCGCGTTCAGAGCTAACAAGCAGGAGTTCTACCGCAAGTGCTTCCTGGCTTTCGAGAGCTTGACCGGACAGATGGGATGGGCTCAAGCCGAAGCGAGCCAGTCGCGCGAGAGAGCGATGTTCGAAGCCTCGGTGAATGGGTTCGAAGACGCTCCCCCTGGCAATACTGTGGAGGAGGACGCGTTCAATGTATTGCTGGGGGCTCATCACGATCTGTCGGAGGCGTTGAAGCAGCATGATGACCTGGAAAGGCAGGCGGTGGATGAACTGGAGACGAGGGAAGTCCGAGAGCGGAGTAAGAAGGATACGCGGATGGATCGGATGGTGAGTGATGCGCATCGGTCTTGCAAGGCGAGACTTGCTGTGCGGGAGTATGGCTGATTTCCCAGCAAGCATTTGAGGCGTCCAACGACCTGCTTCGTCCGACTCAAACCGCCGGCGGTTCTACTTCCCGCTCACCTTCTCCAACGCCACATGCCAGGCTCCCGCAGGCAGACGGCCTCGTGTCATCGCCGCGCGCTCTCAATGCGCCAATGCCGCTACCGGTGCCGCGCCCCTTCGGATCCGAAGTGCGCTCGCGTACACCGTCACCCGACAGCTTGCGGCAACCACGAATACCGCCTTCGCCCGGCCGAGCCGGATCGCCCTTGGGGCAAAGCATTCTTGCGAAAGCGAGAGGCCCCAGGCCCTTGCCAAATCCATTCAGCAGGAGCCAGAACCCTTCAAGTAGGGATCTGCCTGCTGCCGGCAAGGATGGAGCCACACCGTCTCGATCGGGCACGGATAGTACAGACTATCACGGCCAGCATGGTGCGAGCACGCAGACACCTTTCGCGAACGGCGATGCGGCAGGCGAGGAAGACGACTCAGATGCGCCGCCTGTGCGACCGTCGCGGAAGGCACTGGGCAAACGGCGGGTTATCGAAGATCCAGACAGTGAGTTTGATGTCGAGCTTTGCTTAGAGTCTGATGCTGACTTGCCAGACGACTTCAACCCGGACGACATGTTTGGCCTACCCAAGCCGCAGACGTCGGACGCGTCAGACGATTCAGTGACGGCCACGGAGGTGGTCCGGGGCAGACCTGTCAAGTACGCCTACGATGCGTATCAAGAGAGGCTGGACCAGGAGGCAGCGGAGCAGCTGGAGCGTAGCCGGGCGAGCAGGATTGGAACGGGCGCGGGATCTGCTGGTGGAGGCAGCGGGAGTGCGGGAGGCGGAAGTACAGCATCAAGGTGAATTTGAGAGCGTGGGCGATTACTGCGCCAGCAGTCTCTCGAGATGACGGGTGGCGGGGCAGAGCGAAGGATTGGGGTAGACTATGCCCTGCGCAAGATCTGCCGGGAAGGTGACGGGAGCACAGAAGAGGGATTCAACTATCATGCCTGAATCGAAATGATGCAACACGATCTTTGACGCTTATGACGTTTTCTGGGAGTGTCATGTTCATCGCGGTCTCATGAAAACGGAATGTTGCGGGTGGGTGGTATGTATGAAGCAGGCGGGACTTCATGTCTATAGGGTCCACGCCCAATCTATGCCCTTGCCTTGGTATCGACCTCGACGGTCTCGTTGTTCTCGATGGCGACTGCTTGTCCGTTCTCCACCTTGAGCTTTTTCTGGGCGGGCTCGGCAAATCCTCCCGTCGACCCAAAACCACCTGCACCTCGGACCGTCTCGTCCAGCGTCTGCTCATCAACTCGAGGCTCAACCACCAGCCCATACAGTGCACGCGGCGACGTACCTCGACCTGTCGCACCACCGGGAAGGAGATCCGCTCCAAGATGAGCTGCGCGACCCTGTCCCCCTCGTTCACTGCACTCAGCATCATCCCGATTGTCCCCGATTGAGCTCACCCTCAAAGTCGACGTCCGAGTAGTTGAAAAGCAGCACCATGAGTGGGCCGCGGTAGTCCGAATCAATGACGCCCGCGCCGGTATCGATGCTGTGCTTGCTCGCCAGGCCGGAGCGGGGGGCGACGCGTCCATAGTGGCCCAGAGGGATCGCGAGGGAGAGACCAGTGTCGACCAAGGCCTTGCCTCGGGCGGGGATGGTCTTGGGTGCTGAGGCGTACAGGTCCAGGCCGGCCGCCGTGGCGCTGCCCTGTGTTGGCAGACGCGCCGTTGGCGTGTTGAGCTTGATCTGGAGGTCGACTTGGAACTGATGTAAGCGATGCCCAGATTATTGGACTCAGCATCCGGCCCAGAGCTGGGTAGCTCACCTCGTTGGACATGTTGCTGGTATTCGCGGTGATAGATGAGTCTCGACGCGTCCACAGCCAACTTTTGGTGGTGGAGAGCGCGAATACGCGTAGACTCATGTGCGGGCACGGAGATTGCCGGCATGTCCGCCACTTTGGGCCTGCTAGCGGACCTTGAACCGCCCCCATAAGCGCTTTTGCTGGTGATACCAGGCGGAACTCGGCCGACTTGTTGACGCATCACCTTGTCATCATCAAGGCAGACGACCATGTCCGGTGTACTTAACGATCCTGCCCTGCCCGAGAACCAGACGCCTCCCCTTGCCGAAGCACCGAGGGTGTTGGCAAGGAATGCCGCATGCCATCAATGCAGGTGCGTCCAGTCCCTTGCCGCTTTCCAATCTCCCATTTTGCGCGATCGATTATAGCGATGGTCCGCACTCGCATACGCGCCTGCGACCTCTACATTGCGCTTCTTTGTATTCCACAAGAGCTAACATGCAGGAAGAGAAAACTGGTAGGCAGCACTTGGCTCCTTCTCGTCCAATGATTGTGCTGATCCGCGAGAAATGCGATGCGACCCGGCCCATCTGCGCAAACTGTCAGCGGCCACGCCCTCGAGCCAATCCGGGCGGACCTGTGATCTGCACATGGGACGACAAACCGTCTCCGAGCGCGGACGGCGACGGCATGTCCGCATCATCGGGATCCAGGAGCAAGAAACGCAAGGATCACGACGAGAATGGCGGAAAGAAGGCGCGGCTCCACGAGCTCGAGGAGAGGGTCGGTGCGTGAAATGTCTGTCTACCTCCTTTGAGGGCGCGCTCACACCCAGCGGCTTTCGAGAAGGCGCTGCAGAACAAAGAGGCCGATGCGACATACGCTACGAACTCGCCGCTGGACCTACTTGCGAGCCAAGCTGTACCGTCCATGCAGGCTGGCCCGGCCTATGCTCCGACGGGTACGGGCGAGCCATTCCCTGGCTGGGACGCCGGTATGACTGGTTTCCTGCCTGCACAGCCGCCTGTACCGATGTCGAGCGACCAAGACTGGCTGGCGGGCTTAACAGGAGCTGCAGCC
>CAUG01000199.1:11626-23126 GCA_000442785.1 Papiliotrema flavescens NRRL Y-50378
GCCGCTGAGCCAATACTGCCGCAATACAGCAGACCGGCGAGTGTGGAAAATGCGTTCGAGATGATCTGGCCAGAGTGCGTCATACTTGTGACTCCTTTGGCTCGTCAACTCATATAACAGCTGGCCCCGGGATCTTCCGTCGTTGGATATTGTCGAGGTGAGTGTGATACTCATTGAACCCCACGTGCTCACTAGCAGCACGTCGTGGGAGTCTTTTTCGACAAGATTCCGACAGTACCCAAGATGCTCAATCGAGCATCGTTCATGAACTCGCTGCAGCTCCCGCCGAAGCACCCGAACTTCCCTGTACGCATGTGTCACAAAGGGCAGAGTCAGTAGCTTACATGTAGGCCGCCACGCTGTTGCACGGCATACTAGGCATCACCGCTCCGCATCTACCCCAGACACAGCTAGCGACAAGGGCATACTTCCCCGTGGGCGCCTCCGTTACCGATATCCTGCATCCGGAAAAGGACTTCGAAGACCACCCCGGACACTACAGGCACTTGTCGAGCGCTTTCCACACCACCGACGGAAGCGTCAGCGGCGCTGTGACCCCGCTAGGCCGATTCCAGATGTGGCATCGACGTAAATGTTTTCTAGGTCTCGCGAGGGAGTTTGATGCGGGTGAAAAGCTGCTTCAAGCGGTGCAAGGTGAGCTTACTTGTACTGCCGCCCGCGATGAACCACCTTGCTCACCTCTCCAGCCCAAATTGTCGTGACGCTGCTGGACGCGTACAATGCGTGGTGGACGGATTTATGGATGGAAGCCGGCGCGTGCATACGGATGGCCGTTCCCCTTCAGCTCAACGAATCGGCCAAAGTACCCGAAGATGCGCTTCAGCGCTTCCGGCACGTGCTGATACCGCCCGCAGCCAATGCCCAGGAACAAGCTTTGCGCGATCGGACGTGGTGGATGGCGTATATCACTGAGCGGAGCGTCAACATGTCGACCGCGTGGGCAGAGGCGCTGCACGACAGCGAGGTGACTGTCGAGTTGCCCGTCACGCAAGCAATCTTCGAAGCTGGATCAGGTGATCTGCAGGGTACGCAAACGCTCCAATCAGCAGACCTGTTTTCATCGCATCCGCCACATCACGCCGACGGGTTCGTGTTATACGTGAAAGCCCTCAAGCTTTGGACCGACGTGTCAAGGTTCTTCCGACAGTACGGCCGCGGCAGCCACTCGGTCGCAGGGTATCTCGCACACCCTCAGTTGCGGCTGTTTCTGTCGCAAATCAACGCATTCAGGCTGAGCTTCCCGCCTCATCTGCGGAAGCCGACGGGCGATGGAACTAGAGGCGCCAAGGGTCTAGACACGGATCTGATCTCCACAATTATGATTACACATGCGTGCGTCCCGTTGATGTTTGCGAGGGGGATTTGGCTGATAGACAGAATCACACTTGCGCTGGGTGAGCCGGTCATAAACAAAGACATGGTGCACTCCGAGTGCGCCAAAATGTGCTTGTCCGCCATCCGTGCCGTGCTGTCCTTGCTGTACGACAGTGAGTTCATTTCACGCCCTTCACAGCAGCAATCAGCTGACCGCAGTCAACGCGACGAGTTTCGATCGTACGTCGGACGTGTTCTCTATCACTGTGAGCTGACCCTACAGTGAGCCTGCTGTCGTATACAGCCTCGTATGTATGGTTCACATGCGGCAAGGGCCTCTGCCGTTTCGTGGAAGCCGCCGTCATGAGCGGTGACCTAGTGGCCGCCTCGGTGTACCGGTCCGAATGCGAAGTCTTTCGGTGGGCCAAGATGCTTGAAACTTCTCAAGCGAGGCTGACGTCCAGGATGGCGATGCAGCAGCACGGCGAGCGGTATCCGATCGCCAATCGGCATCTGAAAATGCTGGATGAGCTCATAAGGCTACAGAATGAATCGACACTTGACTTCAAGGCTCGGATATTCTTCGAGTGAGCTGCGCCTTGGGTGCCTTTGGCGCAGTGCTGACAGACAGCTGCTCGAAAGAGTCAGTATTCGATCCAGACTGGATGCCGTCTGCAAACCCGTCTGTTCGTCAAGGCAGTGCCTCAGGCTCGACGCCAACAAACGGAACGACGCTTCCTACGCCTCAGCCGTACACAGCCCCGCCGTTTGGTAAAGCGCCTCCACACAAGACTGGCGCAGAGCCTAACCCGTCCACGGATTTCTGGCGGGACGAGTTCCCGCGCGCGGTGGATCCTGGCCGTCACGCACCCTCGTTGAACGATATCGGTGGTGCACAGGATCGGCACCAACAGGCGCAAATCAGCCCAAATGACCCGGCCGCATGGCAGGGCATCACCGACATGGCCGCACCTTCGACAAACGCGACGACGGGCACGGGCGGGACGACTTTCGGCCTCGACGCCACTGACACAGCGGGCGTGCGTGCCGCGCCGAATGGCAACTTGACGGGATTCAACGAGATGGGGATTGACGATCTGGACATCAGCAAATGGTTCGATATCCCCAATCTCAGCTTTGACGAGTCGAGCCTGGAGCAGATGGTGGGGATGGCGCAGGATACCGGGGCGACGTTTCAACCGGGATCGTTTGCCATGATGTTCCCGTGATTGACTGGAAGGCGTGTTGTATATACTATAGATGAGCAAGGGATGCCTATAATATCGTTGCGAGTGCCGCATGTACTACTCTGCGAAGCACCTGGTCTGGGGCCAACCCAGCAATTGTCGCCCAATTTATGAAGGCCAATCCATGCGCCTTGTTCTGCTTGGCGGATACACGCAGATTCCGGGAGCCGTCGTCTCTCGTGTCTGAAATGATACATACAGCATGCTGAATTGTGTACATGTTGAAAGTCATACCTCGCGTCCGTCTCAAAGTTTACGGTGTCGTATCATATAAGTCATATCGTCAAAGGTACCTGCCGTGCCTCGCCGCCTTTTGCTGCATCCCATGCGACGTTGAAGCCTCGTCTCACAAGTCCTCATCCTCGCTCTGCACTGCCTGCACCGCTTGAGCAACACCCGCCCCTTGGTTCCACGACGACGTCGATGTGGATCCAAAGCCCGAGCTGCTCAGCGCCGCATGCCGACCGATCAACCACCCCAGTTCCGTGACGAAGCGATCCCGGATCGGGGCCATAGCTCCGCGAAAAGAGTCCACTAGCGGGTGGGGCGTCTCGGCCGCGGCGGTCGGCTGGGGGTAGGACCCCCATCCGAACGATGACGCGGTCTGTTGCGGTGTCTGGCCGGGCCCTGGGGCGTTGGCTAATGCGTCGAGATTGTTCGACCACGTCTGGACGGTGCTACTCGGGAACATCCCGCTGCGCTGGTTGACCTCGGCCGAGACGGTCGAAAGCCAAGTGGTCCATGACGAGATGACTGTCTTGCCGAGGTTTAGAAGCGCGCCGCTCGGGCCGGTTGACGTGTTTGCCGAGGCGGGGATAAGTCGGAGGATGTAAGTGATCTGGGCGGAGAGGGTGTACAGCAGGCATTGAATAGCTTGTGGGTCGGGAGGAGTGATTGTCCGAGGTGGGGACGTTACGAAGGAGAGGTATGTTGATGCCTAGTTGTCAGCGGAGCTGCAGCTAGACAGATTATGAAGTGTTGGAAACTGCGACAACTCACAATGCGAGTATATGCTTCCACTTCCTTGTGTACCCTCGTCCACACGCGGTCCGGGTTCAACTGGATGGTCGACAGCCCCACGCCCTTCTTGATCTTCTCCAACTGCTTCTCCAACTGATGCAGACATTCGTTCAGCTCTGGCTGGGGCAGCTTATCCAGGATCTCGGCCCTCAATTCTGGGTGGGCCGTGACGAGATTCAAAAGGATGCTGAGGTGGGCTGAAGGAGGCAGCGTCGCTGACATGAGCTTGACCTTGAAGCAGAGCAGATAGCTCACCTAGTAAGACGCCAACGTCCACGTCCGAGCCCCGTTCGCCGCCACTCGGTGCCGTTGACACCGCCCCAGCCTCCTTCCTCGATCGCTTGGCGTCCTTCCTGATGAATTTGCGCCCATCCTCACCGCCCAGAGCGAGCTGTCCGACCGAGAAGTCCTCTTTGTGCTTCTTAGGGAGAGACGCTGCTGGCGAGGACGGTGACGAAGCGTGGTTGCTTCCGCTTGGAGATGACGCCGAATCGGGCGAGACGGATCTGCGCGCGCGTTTGAGGGACGTTACCGTTGCGGACCGATACGTAGACGGAGAGTGTGAATGACCGGGTCGCTGTGGTGTACGCTTGGGCGAGCCGAAAGACGCTCCAGCGTTGATCCCGACCCCTCCGGAGGCGAGACCCTGTGCGTTGAACGACGGCGAAGCGGCGAATCCGAAGCCCAAGGAGCCGCCGTTGGTCGGGTTGAACGGAGCTCGAGACGGGCTACCGAAGGGTAGGGATGAAGAAGAGGGAGTCGACGGGAGACCGAAGCCAAATCCGAGAGGTGAGGGCCGGGGTGCGGAGGGAAAGGGGAGGGTGGAGGGTGGGTATTGGGTCAGCGGGTGGGCCATGCTGACTGCGTGGGGTGTGGTCGGGTGGGCGGAGGCGGTGAGGGATGTGACGGCCAGACACGCTGGTTCCGAGTGTGTCGAGTCTAGCTTGTTATGCGGGTGACAGGTGTATGTGTACAGGGCATTGAAGCCTGAGCTGATGCACCATCTAAAGGGGACTGTAAGTAATGCGGGACATCACACAGAAGGGCGTGCACCAGACTTGCGCAGTGACGATTCGTTATCAATCGAGTGGCAAACAAAGAACCACGCGGACAATCAGATTTACACGTCAGCAGCGAGGTCTGAATTTACACCTCGAGCGCGAGTCTCCATTCATGTCTCCACACTTCTTTCACATTCAGCTTGCAGACTAGCTTGTAGAACCCTCCGCATCTTGCGCTCGAATACTCAGAGTCACTCTTGCCCAACATGACGACCGCCCAAAAGGTGTGATTGACCATCAGCCCGGTCGTTCTCAACACCCGCTGACCCGCCAGATCAAGGACATCGAAGATGAGATGGCCAAAACCCAAGTGAGTCATGGCTTTGAGCAAGGTGCGAGTACAGGCTGACCCGTACAGAAAAACAAGAACACCGAGTACGTTCACTGAAGAAACCCCCTCTTCTCATGTGCTCACCCGTAGGTACCACTTGGGTCAACTCAAGGCCAAGCTCGCCAAGCTCCGACGAGACCTGATCAACCCGCCTGGAGGAGGTGGAGGTGGACCCGGTATTGGGTTCGACGTAGCCAGAACAGGAGTAGCCAGTGTTGGCTTTGTCGGCTTCCCCTCTGTCGTACGTGTCTTGCCGCTTCATGGTTGGCAACCCGCTGACGAACAGGGAAAGTCGACGCTGATGTCCAAACTGACGTGAGCTGCGACAGCGGGGAGGTCACCACGATGGCCTGGCTGATTACAGGGGCACTCACTCTGAAGCCGCCTCATACGAATTCACGACCCTCACGACCGTTCCCGGAACGCTCACGCACAACGGTGCGAGAATACAGGTTCTCGATTTGCCCGGTATTATCGAGGGTGCCAAGGATGGTAAAGGTCGAGGGCGACAAGTCATCGCTGTCGCGCGGACGTGTAACCTCATTTTCATCGTTCTGGACGTGCTCAAGCCGCTGAACGACTTGAAAATCATCACGAATGAGTTGGAGGGCTTTGGAATCCGGCTGAACAAGAAGCCGCCAGCGATCACGGTGAAGAAGCGGGAGACCGGCGGAGTGAGTGTCGCGGTTCCTCTGCACGGTGGTGTGGGAGCTGATCATTAGATTGCCATCACGAACACGGTGCCGCTCACCAAGGTCGACGCGAGCGAAATTCGAGCGGTGCTGGGCGAGTACAGGATGAACTCGGCGGCTATCACCATTCACCAGCCGGACGCCACGATCGAGGACGTCATCGATGTTGTCGAGGGCAACCGAGTCTACGTCCCGGCTATCTGCGTGCTGAACAAGATCGACGCCATCAGGTGAGCCTATTCATGTACGAAAATCGGCACATCGCCCTGACAATCAGTATACAAGAGCTCGACCTGCTGTACAAGATACCCGACTCGGTGCCGGTCAGCTCGAAGAACTGGCTTAACATCGACGAGCTTATGGAGGTCATGTGGGAGAAGCTCGACTTGGTCCGAGTGTGAGTGGATTCGAGACCTGCGAACGCTGGTGGTCTGATGGACAGGTACACCAAGCCCCGTGGTCAGCAGCCAGACTACTCGTCGCCCGTCGTGCTGCGTCGGAGCAAATGTACCGTCGAAGACTTCTGTAACGCCATCCACAAGGAGATCGTCAAGCAGTTCAGGACGGGTAAGTTGGCACTTGGAGCTGCTTTCAATCAGTTGCGGAAGACTGACTCGCAGCGATGGTGTGGGGTACTTCAGCAAAGCACTCGCGAGGGCAGAAGGTTGGGTTGGAGCATGTGCTGGAAGACGAGGAGTGAGTGCCCTCATCATTACTGTCTGATCATGACCGTCCGTGTAGCCTCGCTGACCCCAGTATCATCTGTATCTACAAGAAATAATCGCATTGATGAGGTCCCGTTGTACACTATGCATACACAGCATCCAGCCATGATACAAAGTTATCACATGAAGCTTCGTCATGAGGGGCAGCCTTATCCTCGTTGCGAGGATGCCGAGGCCGATTCGTCGCTGTCATTCTTGAACGGGTCGGGCAGCCGTTGACTGGTGCGACGAGAAGAAGTGGCGTTGCTTGTGCTGCCTAGCGACAAGCCGACGAGGTTGTTCACTCTCTCCTCCTCGTCGTCCTGCTCATGAGTGTCTCATTCGAGTATTGTGTTAGACCTCCGACCCACCAACAGAGCAGATTTATCGTTCGCCTCCAGCTCGTCCGCACTGAACAGGGTGTACTCGCCCGCAACAAAGGCAGCCGATGGCGCCTCGCGACTGGCCGAGCGGGGCGACAAAACTGGCCGCGAGCGAGAGAGGGAGCGAGACGTTGTCCGTGATGCTGTGCGCGCCGTCGGCGGAGCATACGCATCGTAACGCAACGAACTGTTTGCGAGCGTTCTAGAAGCTGTGGGCAAGTCCGACGGTGCAGGCGATATGGCTTCAGGCCTGGCGAGGTCAATAATGGTCGTCAAAATGTCGGGGATCTGGTCTTAGCCTTCCAGCTTTCAGTCGAAGGGATGCCATCTTCTTGGCCTGTCGACGTACCGCTCGTGACTTTGACTCCACGTCGATGCGGCGTAGGAGATGCTCGCTCGACATAATTCGCTCGATCTGGCTGCAGCGCTGCGGGTCAGCCTGCAACCCCTATGTCACCCGCGCTTCTCACCTTTTGCATGTACCCACTCGCGCCTTCCCGGATGACGCCCAGAGCAGCGTCGATGGTCCCGAGCAAAGTCGCGTGACCACGGTCGTGCAGCCTGCTGGCAATGCCAACGCTTGCCACCAGCAATAGCTCCTGTATCGAGCCTGGTGTGAGCAATGCCGGTCGTTTCGAAGGAAGGAAGACAATACTCACTGGTATGCCGTCCGATATCATGCAGTAGACGGCCGATTGCCTCTAGCCCGGTTCGGGCATCGTATGAACCGTACTCGATCACTGTCGTGGCCTGCAAGACTGACAGAGTGGGCTCAGCCGATACGGGTCCGCCGAGTATGACCGCTGCGAACGCCTCGCGCGTGGGAGTCAGCGCTGCCATAAGCAACACGCGACGAAGAGCAAGGATCTCCGAGCTCACAAGATCTGAGTATATCCAGGACGGTCCGCAAGCCGGCCTCCCAGACCGCTGGTAGCCTTCCGGACTGCTCCACCGCTGTGCAGACGTCCCGCACCCCTTGCGCTAGCATCCTCCCCGCTGCGCCTGGTTCCTCGATAGCAGTATATTGGACCTGGATCACTTCGAGGCCCCGCGAGGCGGTCTCCTCCACTCCCCTCTGCACCTTCTGATCGATCGGCATGTCATCGGGGACTCCAAGCGGTAGCGCCAGGTCAGTCGAGGTGGTGATGTTGTCCAGGTGATTTCGCAGGGTTGCGCCAAGCAGATCAGGCGAGAGCTTGTACAGCAGTCGTAGTGTCTGTAGTCAGCTCGAATCCGGTTCGTGTACTCACGGCTAGGCGGATCGTATCGTCTGGGCTATGCAAACCCTCCATTATCGTCCGCATGCCTCCAGGGCCCAGTGCCGTGTCCCACATCCGCGGCGGCAGGGCTGTCAAGCACCGTAGAGCGAGTACATGGTGGTTCGGCAGAGGGACCGAGTGAGCCTTGGAGGAAGAAGATGGAGGATGCAGCAGGGCTTCGAGCTGGGCGATCAAGGGACCTGCGAGTCGTTGTTGTGCCTCGGTTGCGAGTTGCGATACAAGACCGCATACGTCAAGCAGGCAGCCTGAGATCAGTCAAGCGTTTCGTAGTTACTGGCACGCACCACCTGTGCTATCACGATATCTAAGCACAGACTGTACCCAGGCCACGACCAATTCGCTGAACGTCAGCTGGCGCACCCCTGTGTACACCGGGACTCACTTCGATGTCGCTTGGGGATCAACCAATGCTCTCAGCGTCGACAGCACATCTCGAAGCAGTTGCGACCCGATCTCAGCCCTCTTCGCCTGCGCAATGACAGTCTCCAGCAAGAATGTCCGTTCCTCGTCATTACGGACGACGTGCTCCGCCTCCTGTGTGGGTCAGGACTGCATGCCCGTCCTAAGATGCGTAGCAGGCTCACCGTAATGACGACCTTGACCAGCCGTAGCAGGACACTCACGACCCCGCTGTCCTTCTCCTTGCTGATCATCTTGACCATCTTTGCCATGCTCAGTGGGGATCCCGTCCGCGGGCCCACAGTCCGGCTCAGATCAGTCTCGTGGGGGAAGTACAGCGTCTTGAGCGCCTTGAGCGTCTTTTGCCGAATCATCGCTGACGCGTGCTTGAGCAAAGAGCGGGAGACCAGCAACGGCTGTACTGCCGGGAGAAGGTCGGACGTTGGAAGGTGTACAACGGCATGCAGAGCTAGGAGGATGTCGTGGTGATTGCTCGAGGATAGGTCCTGTTATCAGACGTACGCGGGCCCGATTCGCGAAGTACACCCACCTTTCGGATGGTGTTGATGAGCAGCAATCCGAGCTCATGGCCTCGAGGGAGTCTTTCACAGAGAAACAAGTACCCTGCACATCAGCAAATCCCTGCCCGAAGCTATCATGCCCCGGACACACCTATCCTCCGCTCCTTGAGCGTCTTCCCCCCCTCGGCCAGCTGCAACGCAGGCATCAATGCCCAGTCCCACCCAACATCCCCAGCGAGGACCATGTCGCAGTGTAGTAGTATGATCAGCCGCTCCGCGACTTTGGCCTGCGGGATGAGCACCTGACACAGACGCTCAAGAGCAGGTGGACTCCGTAACAAACGCACCGTAGAGGCAGGTTGGGCGAAGCTGTTGCGTACACGCTGCACTTCCGCTGCAGCTATCGCTTGCTCCTCCTGCGGCGACCGCGCATCATTCAGCGCAACAATAAGCGCATGGTGAGCCCTCGAAGATGCACCAGAGGTGAGATAGGCCGGGATGGCCATGTTGGTAGTTGGATGACGAGTGAGGTCGACCTCCACATCGTCAACAACAACACCGGCCAATCTTGCCGCGGCGAAGTCGGGCGCTGCCTGCCTGACTCCTGCTACGGCATAGGCAACGCGATAGATCGGTCCGTCACGCTGTGACAGGAGCAAGGCAATACGTGTAGCTAGGTGCTCTTCGCCCTCAGCACTGCTACTTCTGAGTGAAGGCGGGCTCGGCAAGCTGAAAGGTGTGTATCCTCGGACAGGCTCAGCGTGCATTAACGCAACTGCATCTTCTAACAATTCGTACACGATATCCGTAACCGTCCGGCCGTTTGTGCGAGGCTCTCCATCTACCCCTTGAACACATACGCGTCCTCGTGCGCGGGCGTCAGCTTGTCGTGCAGCAGATCGGCGAGTTGTCGGTAGTCTTCGTCCGACTCGACGTGCTCGAACCGGACCAGCTGCCATGACGAGCCCGCGGCCTGCTCATCCTTTCTGCGCTGACGCTGGTCGTTCTAGGCATCAGCCCATATTCACACATAAATTCTGCAACACCCACCTCAATCCTCGACTTGTCCTTGGACGCCTCGTCAAAGTTGCCGGACCGAATACCCTTCGCGACGTTCTCCCACAGCCGTCGCGACTCCCATTCGCTCTGCTCGGCGATTGGCTTGACGACAACCTCCTCCTTCGGCGCACTCGTGTCGAGGAACACTGGACCCTTCGATCCGCCAATGTGCGACACACCCGTCCATTGTCCCTCGTACGTCTGCAGCGACTTGCCGTTGTATGAGAGCGCCGCCTTGAACGAGTGCGACTTGCCCGAGAAGTACCCCTTGCCCTTGTACTCGATCGCAGCAGTGTAGCCGGCTGAGGATTGGATGGCTGAGTTGTCGGTCAGCTCGACGTACGGCGAGCCCCAGACGATGCCCTCGATGCGGAGCTTGGCTGCTGTGAGCGACGACGACATCGTCTTTTCCGCCTGTCAACTTACGAAGCGTGATGAGGTACTTCTCCTCACCGCCAGACTTCGGCTTGACCGTCAGGAGCGCGTGGCCGGATTGCTTCACTGTGAATCAGATGCGGAAATCGTGTGACTGCCAAGGGTGACTCACCGTTGATGGCAGTTCCCGTGAAGGATGTCTTTTGCCCCGAGTGGCCCTGCAACGCCACGCCCGCCTTCTTGTTCTCAATGTAGCTGGTCGTTAGTCACGCGTCGGGCCAGGTAGCCAGATGGACTGACTAGGCGGTCTAATGTCAGCATGTCCAACGGAGATGTCCACTTGACCAACTCACGATAGGTGGGTGATGCGAGACCTGCTCGACAACCAGGGTAGTCTCTCCCCGTCCGTTCACATCGGGCCAGACTCCGTAGAACAGCTCGCCGAGCACGGGGTTGAGGGGCTGATGTCAGTACTGTTCATCCTATGCTGGTCCTGTCTGCGGAACGCACCTTCTTCTCCGAGCCCATCTTCTCGTTACGGGTCTGGTATTAGTATGACTGACAGCGTTCGAACAATCGCCAGCTCACGGTGTACTGCCCCTTGAGCGTCGCAATGAACCACTTCAGCACCCGCTCCATGCGGTCCTGCGGGGTCGTGCCCTCGGAGATCGCGGCGAAGAGCAATGGGTGCTCGCACCAGTACGCCGGGAACTCGGTCAATGACACTGGCGACAGAATGACTGGTCATCAGCGACGCGTCTCGGCGCGAGAATTCAACATTGACTTACAGGGCGGGGCGGTCATGGATGACAAGTCCGAGGTCATGCTCGCCAGCGACTTGATGAAGCTGGCCCATCCTGCTTTCTGCTCCTGAGGCACATCGGCGCCTGTACCTTGGTCAGCCATCGTGTGATGTTATGGGTGTGCTGGTGCGCAGAGCGTTTCGTAGCGTTGCTAGTTTGTTGGTCGGCGGTGGAGGTTTATGGACAGATGAGGGGCGGTGAAAGGATGTATGGTGAGATCGTCGCTATAGCCAGACTGTTGCTTGGCCATGGACGACGGAGAGGCAGAGGGGTCGGGGACAGGGGGGGGG
>CAUG01000200.1:0-18196 GCA_000442785.1 Papiliotrema flavescens NRRL Y-50378
CCTCCGGGATCTCTTCTTCTCCCTTCATCCGCGCGGGCTGCGATTATACTGACGATCAGAATATGGGGGTAAGCGGCACGGTCGGTCGTCACTGATGACGCAGGAAGACAGCCCCCTGATCAACGGCTCAACGGGTGGATTCCGAAGCCAAGCTGAGGTCTAAAGCTGAGAGCAGGCCACGTAGTAGACTTCATGACTATCTCTCAGGCTGCAAGTATAGGCATCTTCCCTTCCGGGAGGGGGTACGAGTACCCCAAGCACCCGGATAGGTTGTGGCCCGTCGTCCAATTCGCTCCGTCATTGCACGCCAGCGTGGCGCAGTACAAGTACCACATCGTGCCCGGCATGCAGGTGGCTGTGAACGGGCCTGGAGGACGGCCCAAGGCGACTCGATGTCAAATCCCGCTGATCCTGTGCTGGGTGGGTCGATGTGTCCGGGCCGCACGGGGCTGATGTGCAGGCGCTGACTGTACACAAGGCACAGGGCCAAACGATCGAGAGACTGCGAGTCGATCTGGGCAGGGTGCATATCCCCGGTCAGTCATACGAGAGCTGGGAAGCAAAGCTGATAGAGCCAGGCCAGGCGTACGTGGCGATCTCGCGGGCTACAAGCCTGGACACACTCGAACTACGCCACTTTGACCGGTCGCTGTGAGTGAGGTCGACGATCGGAAGGGCTGCCGCTCATGACGCAGCGTCTGGGCGCATCCAACAGTGCAAGCGTGGCAAGCGGCTCTTGAGGCGGATGAGGGACCAGCATCCGGGCAGAAGGCGGTCAAGGAAGATGGCCAAGGTGGCGCGGCGAAACTTGCGGGACCTGCGGACCCCACGTGGGATGGATGGTGTTGATTGATAGTGACGGTGATGGCGATACAGATAGCCGGTCTTCAGTGTGAGGCGACACCCCAAACCGATGCATGAAAGGTATACTGCGCAAGTTCGCATGCGCTATGCCCCACCTCTCTGGTGCAGTGACGGCAGCACGATGAAACTGGGCCGTGTACGTTTCAGAATTGGCCGCCGGCCGCTTCCGGGATTTACCCGGTACAAGTCACGCACAATGCGGTGCACCCAAGCCTTCATGTCTGTACTCTCATCCTCCTTGACCATCTCACCTACTCACCCATACACGCAGCAGGCGACAGACCTTGCTGAGAGGTATATACGCTTACTCGCGCTAAGATGGCCCTCCGCGACAAAGCATGCTATACGCTCACCCTCAATCCCAATACAGCCGACCCTAGCATGCTCGAGCTGCTCGAACCACCCGCGCCGCCTAGTGGGAAATCTGAAGCTCGTTATGTCCGCATGCGGGAGTCAAGGGAGGGCGAGGCATACTCGGGCACCATCTATGGTGCGTAGCGCATCCGATCCGGCGACTCGTATATAGCCCTCGGTACCGGGGTGCATCAGGAGGGTGTTATGAAGTGTGAATGGAATGCTGACTCACAGATGCCTTCAGTGGGGTCAAGCTCGCATCGATGGGATATCCCGCTGTGAAAGACAAGAAGCGTCGGCTGGAGCTGCATGGGCCGAATGAGATTGTTGGACTGGAGTTCACGGGCAAGATGTGAGCTGGTCAAGGACTCTCCATGGCGAAGCGGCGCTGATAGCAGCAACTTCGTACGTGAGCATGTGTCCAGCTGGCGCGTTCCGGAAGAGAACACTGATGCCAGGAATGGTCATTTGTTTTTGAAGGGTGAGATGATCTTGTACCCGCCGAGGATCGCCTCTGACCGTAGAAACAAGTACAGGTGGAACAAGGAAGTGTATGGGAAAGACTATATTTGCTCCATCGACCGCAAACCGGACCCTCGGGTTGAGGTCTGTCTGTGAGTCAAGCTAGGGATACGAGCTATCTTTGAGTGTCATATAGGCCGTACTGACTGCAGGGCACGCGATGCAGATAGCAAGAACCCCGGCCGCCTTCAGATCCTGCATTACAACCTCGACAGGTTCGCGGACGAGATCAAGGATCTGCGTGGGCTGGAGACGCTGCTGGTCGCGTCGTGAGTGTACAACGCTGAAGACATCTGTTGATTTACATGTCGGAAAACAGTAACTCACGATAGACTGATCATGCTCGTGGACGCGGCAGACGACAGGTCTGCTCGCACTAGTACAACGGCGGGCGCGCAACGACCATCTTTGCCCAACAGTGGGAGCAGCTCGTCTTCGGCAGTCGCGCAGGCTGGCGCGGTACCGCCGCCGCTGCCGGAGAAGCCGGCCAAAGTCATCAGCGAAGAGGACTACGAACCAGTGAGATCCATCGCACAAGTAAACAATCCTCGGCTAACGGCAGGAGAACCCGAATGAGATCATCGTTGGGACGACGACGAACATTGACGAGCATGTGGCCAGGGCCGTGGGCCTCCTCGAGGTATGTCCCTTGAGCGTGTGAAGCCCGCAACTCATGTACAGGACCCGCACACTCTTTTCGTCGTGGTCCGGACTCGCAACGCAGCAGCAAGCCAGCGGGCGCTGGAGGTGATTTTAGGAGTCACGCGATTCCGACACCGGGAGAGTATGGGCGACCTGCATCAATATGTCATCGAGGAAGAACCTTTCAAGCCGAGTAAGGCACCTGCAGGCGCAGGGAGTAGCTCGAGTCGACCAGGTCCGCCCGTGATCAATTTGGACGACCCGGCGCCTGTGTCAGTCAGCGTCCTGAGTACGAATCTCACGGCTGATGCCAGGACGAAACCATCCCAGTCGTCATCGACAAAGAGACCGTCCGCGCCTCAATGGTCCGCTCCGCCCAACATCGCGATCTACTTGTCAAAGATCGAGCTCCCGGATCTGGAGCCGGGTCGAAGGAAGAACGGCGCGTCACCACAAGGCGCAAGTGCACCAGGGAATGCATTCGGACAGGCAGCCTCGTCAGGAGGTTCGGGTAGCGGCAGGCCAACCCAACCATCTCGACCCATTTCGTCTGCGCCGCCGTCAAAGCTGCTTCGTCCGCAATCGAATGCCTCTCAGCCGTCTGCGGGACCTTCGTCCAGACCACCTCCACCGTCGACCTCGCCAAATGGCTTGCCGCCTCCGCCTGGACAACACACTGCGCCCCCTCCGCCTGGAGTGCCCGAGGGACAGGGGCAGGGATCCGAAGGTGGTCAGTCTAAGCCTAATGCCGGGGGCGGCATCAGCTTGACGAGGTTGTTCAAAGCGGCGGCGAGCAAGGTGTGACGGATCTACGCGGATGGCCACGTACTTTATGATACTGTACGAATGATGCAAATGACACGAGGTTGGAGGTACTGTCCAAATCTGAAGCACGCGGACCAGCCCGCTGCGAGGGCGCGGATCGAGACGTCGTGAATGACATGCGTTGCATACAGGGTAAAGAATGATGAGCATGTGGATATCGATGCACAGAGCGAAAGGAAGCCTGACCAAAATAGATGAGCGCGGGAGTGAGGAGGAAAAGGTCGTATCGTTTCTACTGTATGCACAACGCTGCTCTCGCTACTCATGCTTCTTCTTCTTCTTCACCTATCAAGCGCCAACCCATGCCCCTTGCCGCGCGGCTTCGCGTGCTCCATCTAGCCATCAAGCGAACGTTTCCGCGTCACCTTGTTCGTCATGTTAAATCCTCTTCGGTCCCCCTACTCCTCCTCCTCGTACAGCCTGATCAGCCAGGCCTTTGCGAGCGCATAGTCCTCTTTACACTGCGCCAGCACCTTGGCGATCTTGTCGAGCGCCTCCTCCTCGGACAGATCCGTGTTCTCCTCCTCGTCCCGCTTGTGCCCGTAATGTTGGATGCGCTCGCAGATCGCCTGCACGCGAATGACCCCGACAGCGGCGGACGAGCCCTTCAGGAAGTGGCCGAGGGACGACAACGTCGGCAGGTCCAGCTCGTTCCTGCCATCAGCGCACACGTCCAACGAGCGCACACTCCACTCACAGCGCCTTTTGCATGTCCTCGAACGTCTGCTCCGCCTGGTCAAAGTAGCCGTACACGATCCCCCTTGAGAATGCCCGCGGGCCCTCCTGCTCGTCCTCGTCCTCGTCTTCGTCCTCGTCGTCCATGTCCCGGATCTGCTCGAGCACCTCCATGTCGATAATTGAGTCGGGTGCGCGCGGGACATCCTTCGGGTCGATGGTGGGGATACCGCCTGCCTCTTCGTCGTCTTCAGTCGTGGGGACGGGCGCGGGTGCGGAGCCCGAGGCGGCCGCGGCGGGGGCGGCTGGTGTAGACGCTGCCTTGGTCTGAAAGTACATCGCCGGTCGGAGAAGAGCGACGGGGCGACGTGAGCGAACGGTCAAAGGTGTAGCGTTGGGGTGCGAGTATAGCAAGCGAGCGATCGGATCGGTTGTGACGTGTCGAGCGGGTTGAGTGCGGTCGTGAGGAGCGTCGGGCGATAACGTAGGGTCCAAGGAGGTTTGGCAGACACGCGATGACGTGTAGGCGTCAAAGGATGGCCGGTGCGAACCGGAGGTTATTTGCAGGTGGGTGGAAGGGGGTTGGAACGGGTGCGAAGGTTTCAGCCGGGCGGATCAGTACGGGCGATATGATTCGATGCGGCGACGAGGGATCGACCAGGAAAGACGAAACAGTGCGCGAGCATGCCGATGTAGGAGAAAATAGGATATGCGAGCGTGCGGAAAACGGAAAGAGCAGTGGTCAGCGCGTGCCCGTATGGAAGGCAAGATGTAGTGCCCGCGACAGCTGGCGGATCCAGCTATCACTCCGCAGCGCGGCCAACGTGTACGAGGGAGAAGGGCATCAACTAACCTCTTCCGCTTTCTTGACGTCGTTGACCTCCTCGCTGGCCTTCTTCTCGACCTTTTCGGCCTGGGGCGATGTAGCCGCCATGTCTATCGGGATCGGGGGGACGGGGGAACGAGTGTTTGCAACGTGATCAAAGCGTCCGGCGTGGTTTTTCGCGATGACGTCGTGGTAGATCGTTGATTGGCGACGAGCAACGAAAGGTATATCTTTGACGAGGACGTGGTGAGCTCGTGGGTGTGTGTCGTACGTGCGTGGCAGCAAGTGTGCCTGGGTCTTGTATGAATAGAGAGAGAGAGAGAGAGAGCAGCAATTAATAATGTCTAAGCATGTTAATCTGATCGAGGGGAGCATTCGCGATTGAGCGATGAGCGCTCTACGAGCGAGGTGGTGTCAGCCCTGGCTGGGTGAGTAGCTGCCCCTGTTTTGATTCCGCGCATTGTCGGGTGAGACCCGTATCAAACTGCCCATCATGTAATGATGTCACGGTTCCTGGCGCAAAGGGAGCTAGCTACCCAGTTGGAATCACGGCCCGGCGGCGATCCCCGCTTTCCTCCTACGATCCACCTCGACACGCGCTTGTCGCATGTTCAAAGTGACGGAACGGTCCACCGCGTTTCAGACTCGGCCACCACCACGTCTCCCACCCAGTCACCTCGCACCATACGCCCATCGGGCCCTGCCAATGTCAGCCCTATCATCCACCCTCCCAACACCACTGCCCACCCGACCACAAACACCAGCGGCCATCGACCCGCGCTCCATCGTCGCGCCAGAGCAGATCACTGCGCAGCTCGCCCTCCTTGCTAAACGCGAAGCAGACATCACCCTCTCCCTCAACGCCCTCGTCTCCGATAGGTCGTCCATCGAGAATGCCGTCTCGCACCTTCAGAGTCTAGGAGAGGACGTGTACAACCTCTCCCTCGATGTGGACGGCGCAGGCCCTAGCGGCGGTCTCGGCCTGTCCAACGGCGAGGCCGAGGAGAGCTACGATGAAGGTGGACTGGTCGAGCGTGTGAGGCGGGTGTGGGAGACGAGCGAGCGCGTGGGAGGTAAAGTTAGGAGGCTAGATGAGGAGGTGGGCAGAGTCAGAGAGGCGACGGATATTGTCACAGAGGTGCTGGAGCTGAAGGTGAGTTGATGAGCTATTTTGTTCCTCGCACTGGTGCACATTGAGCGGTAGCTGACGCCAGAACGCTCTACAGACCTTGACAAGCTCGATTGCGAGGAATGACTGGGAGTCGGCATCTCGAGCATGCCGGAGAGCAATGGACGTGCGCAAGGAAGTGATCGAGGGTGGCTTCGCTGGCGCCGTGGTGGTAAGTCCTGCACCGTTCTCAGCTCGGCCTGCACACCGCCTCGGGCGTCCACGTCTGACCTGCAGCCCACGCCGCAACAACCACAGCCGCCAAACCAGCTCCTCGAGGAGCTCCGTGACATCCTGCTGCACACCTTCCGGACCGAATTTGATGCGGCGGCCGAGAAGAAAGACGAACAAGCGGTATCTCGCTTTTTCCGACTGTGGCCGGGCATCGGCGCCGAGCGAGAGGGGCTCGAGGCGTACGGCGACTTCGTAGTCAGTCTGGTCAAAGCGCGCAATGCGAATACCGGCAAGCGTAAGTCGACATGGACACACCTGACTGAGCGGTACTCATGATCAGCGTCAAATACGCTATACTACCTGACCTCCTTGACGTCGCTGCTAGAGAGCATAGCGCATATCATTGACCAACATCAATCTGTCGTGGACAAGTACTACGGTTCTGGCCATATGGGCACCGTCGTTGGGCGTCTTGTGGCGGAAAGCGATCGGGTCGTACGAAACCTTGTGGAGGGTTGGGAAGAGGAGCGCCGCGTCGGGCGTCTCGTGAGCTCAGCCGCGACGGTTGAGACGAAGAGCGCTGACGGGCAGATATCGGAGACACGCCAAAGTCGCTTCGCTCTGCTGGCTACGCCTCAACTGTTCCCACCATTATTCGCCTCACTGCATACATCCTCGAATCAATTGTCACTCTCGGCCATCGCTACATCAACGACCTCGCATCTGTCTTCAGCGTCCAACTTGCTACAGTCCTATGCACCCGGAGCGAAGCGACCGCAGGGCGCCGCGTCGCCGGCTCCGCCGCCGCAGATCGAGGAGGACCCTGGACCAGACTCGAGGGATGTAGATCGAATACTAGGCGAACTCGTCGCGCTTGGTGGCAGGTGGGCGCTTTTCAGACGTTTCGTCTGGGGCCGTATAGCCGTGAGTGGGGACTGGGCAGCGGAAGGACGAAGCTCATATACAGAACGATGATGACGGAGTCGACGACGCGGAGCAGCCTCCTATCAGTGGCAATACCAATGGCGATGCTGTCGCCAGCACTGCAGAACTTGAGGCCCCGAGGGCAGAAACGAAGAATGAGCTAGAGGTGGTGGAGCAATCGGGCAGCCAAAGAGCTATCGAGAACCTGCTTAAAGTGTACTACGAGCCGCTGGAGCTGTGGTTCCTGCGGACGAGCATAGAAAAGGTGAGCCGTTATCCTTGTCATCACTCACTCACGCCAGGCACACCGACTCGACTCCCCAGATACGTCGTCACGACCTTACCTATCTTCCATTCTCGACGACACGTTCTACCTCCTCAAGCAGGTACTCAACCGGGTCATGTCGTGCGGATCGCTCAACACACTTCGATCGATGCGGGAAAAGCTGGTCACGGTTGTCGAGAATGATTACCTGGGCGTTATAAAGAAGAAGATGGAGTCGGTGTACTCCATTCCAATTGGCGCGCAGGATAGAGGCATAGAGAAGGAACGGCGGGAAAAGGAACAGCGCCAAGCATTCATCGTAAGTTTCCGTGGTACCGTCGTACGCCTCGACTGATCTGACGCCAGATATACCTGAACGACCTGGACATATCGGCAGAATACATGGACCGCTTGATAGAAGAGACGTTGGCGCGTCTCCCGCAGGTCTTCATTGAGCGCGAGATTGGCGTGGTGAGAGAGGAGATGACGCGGCTGAATGACTTGTCGGACCGCTTCCGCACGAGCGGCAAGGTGTGTTATGGCGTCCGAGGATCGCGCGTCGGCGCTGATGATAGAACGGACTGGAACAGCTATTCAACCAGTTGACGAAGCCGCGATTACGCGGGTTGCTGGATGATTGTTACCGCGATGTCGAGTATGAATTGGACGAAGACGCGTTTGCGATGGCGGAAGAGGATGATCTCGTCCGCAAGCGATTCGTCCGCGCCTGGGAGGGATTAGTCGACGGGTACAAAGTGAGCCAGCGGTTTTCCCCGATCTATACGGTCTGGGATGCTGATGACCAGGATGCGTTCACAGATCACAACTACCAGACATTCTTCGCCATGACGGTCGAGACGCTCGTGCGCCCATGGGAGAAGATGATTATGAACATGCGCTTTTCCGAGGTAAGTCGCCGCGCGAGCTGTGCGACCCGGTGGAAGTGGTTGCTGATCGTAGCTCGGCGCGATCCGGTTTGAGCGCGACGTACGGTCCATCGCAAACTACCTGTCCACGCAGACGACGTTTGGCGGCGCCCGGGAGAACTTCACGCGGCTGCAGCAGATTGCGACGGTGCTGAACTTGGATGACGATGAGGACACGGAGGACTTTTACTCGAATTCGGGCATCCCGTGGCGGATTTCGAAGAATGAGTTCAACGCCGTGGTGGAGCAGCGGAGGTGATTGGAGAGCATCGAGAAATGGACAGGGAAAGGAAGAGAGCGGAAGCTTACAAGGATCGAGGGTTATTTGATTCGGGCAATATGCACTACGCTGCTGTGCGCCGAGAATACTCGCAGCCAACCTGTCGCAAACCACAGACGCGATCTAAATGCCCTGATGCATCCGCACGAGACATGCTGCCCACGCTGGCGGACTCATGACACGCCCGCCAATGCCATTCACTCCGACTCTACTCTGCACAGCTATGTACCACTTAGGCAGAGGGCTGGTTGTAGAAGTGGACCTCCTCCTTCTCTCGTCCACGCATGAAGGGGGGCTCGGTGCCCTTGTACTGCTCGTCAGCGCGTTGTCCACCGCCCACCGGATGCGGATACCGGTCACGTTCGCGGCGGCGGGCACTCACGTAGATGTCGGTCCAGAACTCCTTGAGGTCAGGGAAGGCGCTCTGCTTGGCCTCCTCGACGGCGACGTCGACCTCCTCCTTGGCGGCCTTGTCGATGGCCTTGAGCGAGGCCTCGTCGGTGACTCCCCACTCGAGGATGTACTTCTTCAGGCCGGCGATGGCGTCCCGCTCCGATCGCATCTGCTGCACCTCGTCTCGTGTTCGGTACGTCGTTCCCGGGTCGGACATGCTGCGGGTGAGCTTGAGCCTCGACTGGTCACTGGACACCCGAAGACGCGTCACTCACGAGTGGCCTCCGTATCGGTAGGTGACGAGCTCCATGACGAGCGGGCCCTTGCCCGACGTCGTCCACTCCTTGGCCCACTCGCACGCGCGCTTGACGGCGAGAATGTCCATCGCGTTGACCTGCAGACCGGGGATCTTGTCGCCTCGGGTGAAGTACTCGGTGTTCATCGACGATCGCTCGGCCGACGTGCCCATTCCGTACTTGTTGTTCTCGCAGACGAACACACACGGCAGGTTCCACAGCTTGGCCATGTTGTACGCCTCGAACACCTGGCCCTGGTTCGACGCACCGTCACCGTACAGCGCAAACGTGACCGTCTTCTTCTTCAGGTACTTTTGCGCGAGGGCGATACCGGCTCCGACGGGCACTTGCGCGCCGACGATACCGTTTCCGCCGAAGAACGAGGGCGTGAAGATGTGCATCGATCCTCCCTTTCCGAACGACATACCGTCGACTCGTCCTGCGCGTCAGTGCATCCCACGATCCGACCGCGGCGCACAACCCACCCATGAGCTCAGCGAGAACACCCTTGATCGTTCCGCCTCGGAGGACCGCAAAGGTGTGACATCGGTACGAGGTGATGACTCGATCGTCGCCGTCAATCGCAGCCTCCATACCGACCGAGACGGCCTCCTGTCCGATGGCCAAGTGACAGAATCCACGAATCAGCTTCTGCTTGTACAAAGCGTCGGCAGCCTGCTCCATTCGCCTCATGGACACCTGCCATCAGCGCCGACTTTCCCGGGAAGACACAGAGAACGCACCATCTTCTGGTACAGGTCGATCAGCTCGTCCTTCGAGGTCTCCATCTCGGGCTCCGGGGCGTCGCATCGGTACGAGTGGAACGAGTCGGCGTGCAGCGCGACCTTGAACTGATTGTCAGCGGGTGCGTGGAGAGTAGATCTGCACGGCTTTTGGTCGGACCGGGACAGAGTTTGGGACGATGGCGGTGGGTGGACCAAGGGGGCCACGCGGGCGTGACATGGATATCCACAACACCTGTCCCGCGATCGATGTGTCCTCGGACTCCGACGTGGCCACGTCACAGGTACAGGCGTACGCTGGAGAAGCAGACGCGTATCGACGTCCTCCACGCCTTCTACCATCTCCAGTATCGTTATCACCTCATCCACCAGTTTTGCTTCGCCCCTTCGTCTCCTCCGTCAAGTCCGGCATTTCGATCCCACCCGCTCCACCACACGCGATCTGACTCCGTCCACCCATGCTGAGACACCGACTAACCTTCTCCGAACCCGACTCCGGGAGCTGGGTCTTGGGCTCCGACTTGTCCGCATCGGTCTGGAGGAATCGGACCGAGGGCAAAGTTGATCGAAGGGGTTTCTGGGATCAGCGATGCATGCGACAGGGAATATCCAAGTGGAACCCACAAGGGCGACCGATCGAGCCGCTCGGGCTCGCAGGACGAAAGACATGGCGGTGATGAGGATGGGGGTGGTGAGAGGAGGGGAGTGAGGAGTCTGTTGTGTAACTTTGTGGAGGACGCGGGCGACGAGCGTACGAGACGGCCCGAGGAAGTCTGGCGCTCCGTCGCTTGATCCGTTGGGGTGGGACAGGGGGGCGTGATTCGATTGATACCGCTCAAGAGCATTTACACGTCAGCCACCTTCCAACACTCCGGTGATCGGCCATCGCCGCCCGGTCGCGTGTGTACCTGGCCGGCAGCTGCAGCCGCTTCGACCGCCGCCGCCTTTAGTCAACCGGGTCTCGTATCTGCTCATCCCTTTCGCTTCCTAGTCATCCCCAGCGTCACATCATCTCTCACAGCAGCTTCGCCTCGTCCTAGACCACCTCCGCTTTCCCATCTCACGGCCGCCTGCACCCAATTCTCCGGAATTCTGCCTTTCCGTATCGCGTCACACGCACACACCTCTCACACAATGGCAGGCGATCGATCCGTATCAGGCGCTTCTCGACCAGGCTCGTCCAAGCCCGACACGCCGTTATCGCAATCTGGTCATGCGAGCTTGGTGCTCCGCAAGCAGCTGCTGGGTGGGTTTTTTCGGTCTCGACTGCTCTGTCCGACCCATGGCGCGATCAACCGATGCTGACGCCCAGAGCTGCAGAAGAACCCGGTGGACGGGTTCAGCGCGGGTCTAGTCGACGACGATAACATGCTGGAATGGCAAATAGTGATCATGGGGTGGGTGTTGACAGGCTAAGGTGCGAGTACCGGCACTTACGACCAGCCCTGCCGACACGCTGTACGAAGGCGCGATCCTCAAGGCCCGGTTGATATTTCCGCCCGTGAGCGTCATCTCAGACTCGTTCGCACACCTGCTCACTCTCAGGAGTACCCGTTACTCCCGCCCAAGATGGTGTTCGACTCGGAGATGTGGCACCCGAATGGTGAGTTGTGGTTGTATTCGGGTCTGGATCGAGCGCGGAGCCGGGTAGGACGAGGCTGACAATAGTGTACAATGACAAGGAGCGGAAAGGGGAGGTCTGTGTGTCAATTCTGGTGAGACTTTACACGTTCGGCTGGAGCTTCGGCTGATGGCCAGCATTCACCAGGAGAGGATGAGTGGGGTTACGAGGATGCAGGCGAGCGGTGGCTGCCAGTGCACACGGTCGAGACGGTGGTACGTCGCAATACGTTCTCATCCAGCGCACACCGCTCATGGCAGCTCATCTCGGTCATCTCACTCCTTTCAGCCGACGTCCCCGATCTCAATTCTCCAGCCAACGTCGACGCCGCCAAAGAGGTGCGCGAAGACTACCAGAGTGCGTGCTTTTGAGATCGCCGGCGCGCACGTCGCTCACCTGCAGCGTACAAGAAGAAGGTCAAGCGCCTCGCTCGCAGATCGGCGGAAGAGGCGTACGACTAGTGCGATGGCGTAGCTCGAGTCGGTCAGGTGTCGATGGCGCATTGAGGCGAGGATGAAGATGTGCATGTGGGAGCTTTGAGTCTCTGGCATATTCCGGGAACCTGTCATACGAACCATTGACGATACCCCATCCGCAGACAGGATGGTGGCAAGTGCGAAACCCGTCCGTATACGTATGGTAATTTCTGACATATGTATCATACAACAGCCAATGACCACCCTCTGACTACACTTTGACCGTCATCACGCCTAGCCGCCTCTGTAGGGAATCGGGGAGCGCGCGTGGGGAGTGATGAGTGGGAAAAGGGGGAAAGCGGGATAGTTCGCCGTCACGGTAATCGTAACGATTGGCTGTATCACCACTCCCAGGAAGGATGGTCGGTGACCAAGAGCTTGACTTCAGGGAAGAATTGGAGAGGAGATGCTGATCCTCACAGCGTCTCCACCGACGTCTGCTCGTATCGTTGGCCAGGACCGAGCTCGTTACAACATTGTTCGCTTTCGGATAAGCCCAGAGCCGTGCCGGCAACCGCGATCCCATCACGACGGACTACGATCGCCATCGCCATCAGAGGAAGCCAGCCGGAGGATCTCTGCTGTGCGAGCCGAGACGGACCCGGACCCTCGGGTGTTCGGGCAGGGACTATTGTTGAATAGTCAACCCAGTTCCCGCCAGGAGTGGATGTTTCCGAACGATACTACGGAGGGTCCTTTGAGATGGTAGAGGCTGTGCTGCTCTGCGTGCTCTGCTGATGTAGACCCTGCCGACCGAGGAAATAGGGGTACGTGCCTCGGTCCGCTCGAGAATCCTGGATCCCTGGTCCAGCATCACCGGCGAGCTAGTCTGCGTCGCTCATAAATCATGTCTGATGTAACCTTGCATCACTGGCTTTCGAATCACAACCCATCGACCACCCATTCTTGTCTTCGTTCGACCTCCCCGACTATCGACTGCTCCACTTCGCCTGCGATGCATACTTTATTCCACGGCACCTTCATTCACTGCACCCCTGATCGCAGTATCGAGATTCTCCAAAATTCGACCATGATGGTGGAGGACGGGATTATTCAATGGCTGCACCCGTCTTGCGACCTCGACTTGAAGGACATCGCCGTCTTGCATGGCGTCAATATCCACCTCCTCGGGCTGAATATCGTTCGCCTTGCGTGCGACGAGTTTATGGTTCCAGGTCTCGTAGACACCCATAATGTGAGTCTGCGCAGGCGATTCGTGCCGAAAGTTTATCTGACGCGCAGCATCCAGCGTCCTTTTGGGCCATGGGCCTGCAACGTCCGAACAAGCCTCCCAAGGGGTGGGACTTCTTGCTGGCACTAAATCCGGCCGATTTTGAGGATCCGTCATATGCGGCGAACGTTTTCGACGCAGTGGTGAGGCGAACATTGGCATTCGGGGTGAGCCGGCTTACGACGAGTAGACTAGCAGGCAAGATGGGCTGATCACAGACGACGACCGCGTGTTATATCGGTACCACTGGCTTGCAGGCGAACAAAATCCTGGCAACCACTTGCAATCGCCAAGGTATGTGCGCCATCCCGGATAAGATTGGTCACTTATCTTCTCAGGTCAACGAGCTTGCGTCGCTCATTGTTTTTCCAACGAGCTTTCACCTCTGACACCTTCTGAGGCAATCGCGGAGGCCCGTGACTACGTTCAACATGTTCAGAGCTTGACAAGTTCCGCGGACGCTGTCGCCAAAGGCTTTTTAGTACAGCCCACTCTAGCGATATCTTCACCGTTGGCGTGCACGACTGACGCTTTCGATTCGATAGCGGACTTTGCGCGGTCACAACATCCGCCTGTTGCGATTCACCTTCATTCTCCGCAAGACGCGAGCCGAGTCGAGAGCGTGCGTCAATCCTACCCTTATTGCCCTAGCTCTGCGCACCTCTATCACCAACACGGCCTCGTCGACTCGCGCACAATCTACCCGTATTTCTCCCGGCTGGGTCCGACAGAAGTCGATCTCATCAAAACCTCGAAGGCTGGCATTGCTTTATGCCCGGACTTCGAGGTCGCAGTGAACTGGGACGAGATTGTACACGGTGTATTCGATCCCGCTGAGCTCAAGGTACGTTGGTCTGTGAATGACACAAAGTCTCATGTACAGATCGGTCTCGGGACTTGCTGTACCGTCGCAACTTCGCCATCCGTCCTCTCGGTCGCTCGCAAGGTGTTAGACATGCCCCTCACGGCTGGCAGTGTATTCATGGGAAAAAGCCACAACGAGAGATTGGCTGACGTGTTTTACATGGCGACTCGGGGCGGAGCTGCATTGTGTGGCTTGGACCATCGCGTGGGCAGTTTTGAGCCGGGCAAGGAGCTGGATGCGCTCCGGATCGCGCCTAGGTCACCCCACATCCCGTATTTTCAGAAGGAGATTGCGACGTGGCGGTTCCAGAGATGGGTACAATGCGGAGACGACCGAGATATTGCTCACGTCTACGTGAGAGGAGTGCGTGTTGCCGGGGCTGGACCGCATCATTTAGGCTAGGAGGGGCGGAGGTTGCCCGTTGGTTTGTACCCGGTCTCGGCGGCCTCAGTGCAGATGCATAGCATGGAACGCTCTCTGCCAAGTCACCGCACAACTGATCGGGCCAGGCAAACCGTTTGTGACCGTCTCTAGGCCTCGCAGTCGCACCCGGAGCTCGTATTCAGCCGAGGACGCTGCTTCAGAATCTGCGTCAGCTCCAACTCTCCAGTAACAACCGAGGTGTCGGACAGTTTGGAATGACTGATACATCTCGGTCTTGGCACACGGTGCGGGCCGTTGCTACCCAGTCTGGCGGTAGCACGAGCAACTATGTGTCTTGTGCATTCAGACAATGAGACGGGCCAGGGTGTTGGACTATGAAACAGAGCGTCGCAGGGAGCTTGGAGACCAACAGGGGTCACCGAAGGTCTCGATCTGGCTTTGGCCGGAGCGGACGACTCGAAAGACCCTGATGCAAACAAGGGGAGCCCGTTCGCCGTTGAGGTGGCGGTGCAAGCACTCCACTCGGCTTGCGTTTGTTTGCGGGGTCACACGTACGCCGAGGGTCACAGCTGGAAGTAATGGCCCAAGCACGGTACTAGATCCCCCCCGGCAGGCTGAAACCTCACGACCAAGGGGACCAAAGGACGCCTGACTCGAGCGCGGTTTGTTTATGCCGCACCGTCCCGGGACTGCGCGCTGAGCGACCTTGGATCTGGAGGCTAATCCATCCTTTGATTCGCGTTTGAGAACACACAACGACAGTCTAGGTTCACCGTTGAGCCGAGCATGGGACCACTACGGCGTTAACAGAGGGCCGGGCAATACGTCAGCAGCCGGCTTTGGGGTTGGGTGATTGTGTCACACGCAGTCGAGCCCTCCCAGGTGGTAGCAGTGTTTGCCTCGTCGTCCGACCCGCCCCCATCGGCCACCCTCGTCACAACGCCCGTCATCCCATCTTCTCCTCATCTTGCCTCGACTCAACTCCCAGCTCCTGCCCTCTCCCCCGTCCTATCGCTGCCCTTCTACCCCTGGCAGCCCCATCAGCCACCCTTTCTCGACTGCCCTATCCTCCCTGCTACCTTCGCCGTGCAAGCCGCCACCCTCATCTTCGACCCGGTTGTCGTCGTCTACCACAACCGCATTGACGGGCGCGGCCACATCGCCCAGGACGGGGATACCGCTCAGGATGGGATACCGCTCAGGATGGGATGCCGCTCACAACGAAGGCGTGGGGCATGCCTGAACCCTGCCCCACGCCGTTCTTCCCCTAGCAGACTCTCACTCGACAAGTGGTGCGCGGCCGTACGGGGACGGCGCGTCGGAGTCGTCCCGAGAGGTTGCTTCCATCCGGCGCTTCTCCACCCCCTCCTCTCGTCCCAGCCACCCCGCGCCCATTTCGACAGACTCTTCGCGGGCGAGCGCGGCCTCGTCGCCGAACTTTTGCTCGCCGGTTCCCCCAGCAGCCTTGCCGTACCGCCATCTCCTCCCCCGCGCCGGCCCTCCCTGAACACGGCCCGCCTCTTGCGACGTTCTGAGTCCGGTCGTCGTCTGAGACCGCTGTCAATGCTCTGGTCCTGTGTGGCGCTGCATCTGGAAGTTGGTCCCCTATGTTCAACCTCGCCGCCAGACGTCCGATACCTTTTCGCGGCCGAATCCCGACCGTTGACACTCGCCCGCCCGACACGCAGGCTGGGCACCGGAGGCGCACTTTACTAATCAGACCGCTGCCACTCCAGGGTGTACATCGAGCGGAGATGATGCTGGTGGAGGTCTGGACCATCCGGTGGTCGAGCGCGAAGAGGCTTGTTCCTTACCTTGGTGTGGTGCAGCCTCGTCGAGGAGGTTGACATCGACACTCGCAAATCTTGTGCGAAGATTTCCACCTCAGGTGAGTTCTGCCGACTTGATCGACGCGCACACAGCGAGTCAATGACCCACCTTTCAGGGGCCGGCGACCAGGGCGGTGCTGACTTGCAGGGCGCGAGGTCCAACCCGTCGACGATTCCCAACGCTCCGTTCCGCTCCGCTCCTACCGCCAGTCGAGCAAGCTGTGCGACGCAACAGCTGCCGAGCAAGTCCTCGCATAGGCACTGCAGCAGCCTTTGGCGCGACGTGACTTGACGCAAAGATCAACCCTGCACCGCCCAACCTGATTTCAGGCCACACAAGACATCCATCGCATACAACATGGCTTTACGTCGTCTGGAGGCGATGGTCCTGGTGCTCAATTGCAGGCGGTCGATCGAGCTCGTGTCTCCTGGCGTTCGGTCTTTCGGGTCCTGGCGTCTGTTCGTGGGTGACTACTTTCCTGACAGGCGCCGGTGGATTCACCCTGCCGACGAGGACGATGGTACCAGCATTACCTCAGATATCATCGCGGCTTCCGCGTACAGTGAACGCTTCGCCTACATCCAACTCTCGCTTTCTTGGCCTGAACGCCGTCGGTGGGGTCTTGCCCGGTGTTCGACAGTCTCACCGCATGCTCAGCACCTGTGCCGCTCGCGGCCCTTGCGCGAACATGGCTCACGCCATACTCCCATGGCCTTTCAATCTCTGCTGGGACCCGCAGCTCGAATAGTGATGCGCTCTGACTTGATGCAGTCTAGTAGAGGAGACGGCGTCATCGAACCTGGCCTGTGGGTTTGCGCTTCCAGGAGTGAACCGAGGCAGTCGCGCGCAGGAGCGGTCATGATTGTTTGAGTGATGTCATTGTCCTCTGCTCGTCCTCTTCGACAAGGACAGCAACATGATGGACCTACGGGATCTGTGAAATTGCATCACGTCGTGCTGATTTGTTACGGCAGGCTACTTGAGCGGCACGAAATCGAAGGACCCGAGGCGGCTTGCGCAGCGGTCGACCAGGCCGTCGCACGGTAAGAGGGTGACAGGCAGCGCGTGTGAAAAGAGAGGGTAAGAGAGCGTTGCGCGTGGCGGCGGATATGAGGCGGGTGACGTGGCTGGGGACGGCGGGTACTGGACGGCCTTCGCTCCGTGCTTTCGAAGAGGGGTGTGGCCGGCTTTCACACGCGCGGACGATTCTGGCGTCACGACCCGGCGGATACGGCCCCTCCGCCGCGCTCGGGTTCTACACACGCTTCGGCGTCGAGTTCGGGTTGAATGACGCCCTCGAGATCGCCGCCGCGTGGACGGTCATCAACCGCGGGTCAGCAGAGGACGTCGCGCTCTCATCAAGCCGAGGCTGATGTACGACGCCGTCGCATTCGGGAGCGCGTTGGCGGCCGCACTCTACACGGCCACGAAGTTCGTTTGCCGACTGGGGCTTGGTCGCGCGGAGAGAGGTCGCGGTGGCTGGAGGGGATGACGGTCGCGGTGATGAGGTGCCGACGCGGTGGCGGCGCGGATGGGGACGGCGTGAGGAGAATGGACGGCGAGGCAACGGAGGCGGGAATGGAGTTGGCGTGCGTCGAATGCGCACTCCTGTTCCAGCAGATGGAGGTCCGGGATCGGTGGGAGGGTGAGGAGCAAAGGGAGGTGATGGCGGAGATGGAGGCGGGGATGCGGCGGCGCTGCCGGACCATGCTCCCCCGCCGTACGCCGAGTTCGTCGAGGCCGCCGACGCGCCGGAGTTCGTATACCTCGGCGACAAGGGGGTTGGACGCGGGACGGGGCCTCGCGCATGAGAAGGATGGGGGAGCGAGGAGAAGGCGGATGGGTGGTAGCGTAGGAAGGAACGGTCCTCCTCTCGCGAGGACAAAGGTACAGAAAGGAAAGGGCAGCACAA